>CADDIJ020001318.1:0-11773 GCA_902809745.2 Tetradesmus lagerheimii | reverse complement strand
GATGATGATGATGATGATGATGATGATGATGATGATGTTCAACAAGTTGGTGCAGCATGCTGCTCATCTAATTTGCCGCTAGGATGGTGCCATGCAGGGCCTGCACAACAGGTTATTGTCGCTATTTTTTACTAGACTCCTGCCGCTGGCCAAGGGGGCACAGGGGGGAACTCCTTTTTCGGCGACATATTGTCTGTACTACAGTCACTGGCTAGTAATGGGCGGATTGCTGGGTTTGTGCCCACGGCACTGGCAAACATTGGATGAAGCACACGATTGCTCTGGGCGGGTCCCTCCTGGTCCAGTATGTACTGCAGGTCCGCAGCTTGCTTTTACCTGTTGTCCAAGATCTGTTTATCGGCACCGTGGCAGCTCATGACTCACATTGGAACTCAGTGACAGGCTGTCACTGTGATGATTGTCACAAACAGCAGCTGTTGTCAAGTAACTGCTTTAGGCAGCTTTGTTCGTGATGAATCGCTCTGCTGCAGATGGCAGCAGTTGTGCCGTGCTTGATGCGGAGTCAGTGCTGGCACATGCCATATGGCATGTATATCATGCAGTGCATGTGCCGCTGGCACTGAGTGCGTGCATGCTGCACTGATGGCAAGCTACTCTAGTCAAGTCGCACGAGCCACCGCCCAGGCATAAACCAACGTCATGACACACCTTGCACATCATTGAGCTGATCGTCTGGCCTTGTAGCTTTCTTTCTCCTGGGTATGCTCGGGGCTATTGCATACGGACCCCGTGGTTTGGGGTATGAGGAAAGCCTGAGTGTTTGCATTCATCAGGCCGCAGGGAGCACCCGCATCACTGGCACATCAAACAAAGCTATTCTTTCATATCTGCACGAACAGTGCTGTGGCTTTCCTCGCAGGCACCTCGGGCTTCTTGCAGGTCTCCCTGCAGTGACACCATGTAGTCAAGGTGTTCAAGCCGATCAATGCGTTTAAACTTGTCAATGAACTAGAAGCGAGCGACCCCGGCACGTGGCTTACCCAGGTGGTGCTCAGTGTACCAACACTTGCTCGATTTGCTTTCGGGCCGAGCCATGGAAGCAGGAACCAGACGAATTTTGGTGGTACTATGTGTGTTAGTTGTATCGGAAGCAGCAGGTGCCATCTTGGCTGCGAGGTGGGTGCTGCTGCAAACCTGTCCACTTTTGGTGCATGACAGGCTGAACCAGCTGAGGTTCGACATTGACATCCATCAATCTCTGTGCAGGCCATCAATAGGGATGCAGCCGAGAGATGCAGCCAACCAGGGCGCTTCAGCTGCAGCTGATTGCAGTGCACCCGCCAACAAAGCTGCTTGCCAGCATGCAGACCTAAAGCTCAGCAGCAGCAACTCAGCAGGTGGAGCTGATGCCACAAGAAAGCAGCAGGCAGCGGCATTAACTCAGGATAGCAGCGCAGCAGGAGCAGGAGCAGCAGCAGCTGCCCGCAGGCTCACTGCTGCCAAACCAGCAGCAGCGAAAACAAAGCGGCAGCAAAGCAGCACCAACAGCAAAGCCCGCCTAGCGGCAGCATCTGCGTCCAGTACTAGGACTCAGACGACGCCACGCGCTGCTGCCAGCAGCGCCAGCCAGGAAGCAGCGTCCTCGATGGACTGGATTGGCCAGATGTCTCAGTCCACGGTGGTGATTGCCTCCCCCAGCCGGCGCCAGGTCTTCCCCAGCCAGTCGTCTGATGGCGGTGAGGTGCTGCTGGACTCCAGCGGCACGCAGCCTGAGCTGGGGGGCACCCTCAAGGCCTTCACATGGACCATCACGGGCGCAGGCGGCGACAACAGCGACTTCAAGCGCAGCGTGGATGGCGCAAACGCCACAGTGCTGCTGCCAGCAGGCGTCTACAGCGTGTCACTGCTCGTGGCATCATCGACAGACACTGCCAGTGACAGCGTACCGCGCTTCACAGTCGATGCATTTGTTGCGCCCAGCCCGTCGCCTACACCCGTGCCAAAGGCAGCAGCAGGCGTTATTGCAGTAGATCTGACCAAGCCGCCAGGCCCACCACCCGGCACGCCATCCCCAAGCCCACCACCGCCACCGCCAGATCAGCAGCCGCCACCTCCAGTGACACCACCGTCATCCGGTGACACCAGCCCCACACCGCCACCCACAACCACCCCACCACCCCCCAACACGTCACCCCCAGCTGATGGTGGTACCCCCATCCCTACCAACCCCATCACACCTCCTGCAGGTGACACAACCCCACCGTCGCCTACAACAGCCCCGCCACCCACTGGTGACACATCAGGTGGCACTCCTGTGCCACCGCCCCCAGTCACACCGGAGCCAGCCCCGCCCACAGATGCTCCTGTTGAATCTGGTGGTACGCCAGCCCCGCCCACAGATGCTCCTGTTGAATCTGGTGGTACACCAGTGCCGCCACCACCTACACCCGTAAGTCAACAGCTTGGTTGTTCTGCTGTATCGTTTGCGTTTGTGGGGATAGCACGTGCTTGTGCTTGCAGCATGGCCTGCATAGCTACGTAGCATGCGTGTTGGGTCACTGCAAGAGCTGCTTGATGATCGCACGAAGCATGCTTGCCAAAACATTCACACCTGGTAATGCTGTCACAGCAAGCCGCAGCTGCTGCCACCAAGTGCAACCAGTGACTACGTCTTTTGTGCTTGCTGCTGCTGCTGCTGCTGCTGCTGACCACAGCCGCCCGTTCCTCCCCCCGAGCCCACCCCGCCACCACCCCCAGAACCAGCACCAGCACCACCGCCTGTGCCGCCCCCTCCCACTCCCGTCCCCCCACCTCCAACACCACTGCCACAGCCGCCTGTGGTGCCACCACCGGTGCCGGTGCCACCACCACCTGCGCCAGCACCAACCCCGGCACCTCCTGCTGTACCCCCGGTGACGCCACCTCCCGCCTCATATGAGAAGCAGTGCTACATCCAGGTGTGGCTACGTCATAGCGTATGTGCTGTGTTTTGCTGTGTGGCAGAGCCCTGCAGCAGTGCAATTTGCTTTGTAGGGATAGGCAACACACGGATTTAGTGCATTTCATTGTGCTGACCTCATGTGCAGCTGCTTGTTGCAATGGGGCGCACGACGTGCAGGAACGAGGCTCGCCGCTGCTCGCGCTAGTTCGAATTCTGCAGCAAGGTTTCAAAAGCAAGCTTTGCTGAGCCGTGACAAAGTATGTTGCACATGCCATGTTGTGCTCTGGCTGCTCTTATGGTGACGCCGCTGTTTTTTTTCTGCTGATGCCATCTTGCAGGATTACAACATGGCAGATCCTGATGAATGTGAGTGGCAAAACAATGGCAAGGCAGTACTCGCGCTGCATAGGCTCGTAGCCGACGCAGCTGCTGGCACCACATATCTGCACGTGCCTCAGTGGCAGCACGCACCTCCAAACAGCCACACACAACAGCATGCGTCGCTTCAACACATGGCACCTCCTCGCAAACCTTTGCATACCGGTATTGCTCCCAGCTCGCCTTGCTAGGATGTGCTCCTGCCTGCACACACTGCTGCCCCATGGTGCCTCAACACACATGCTGCTATTCCTGCATGCAGGGGATGCTATGAAGCAGTGCTGTGACGAAGCTAAGGCAGAGCCGGGTGCAGTAGAGCCAGACTGCAACAGCCTGCCAGCGCGGCCTGCAGCTGCACCCACACCACCGCCGCCATCTGGGCCGGCACCCGTGCCCGATACCGCGCCAGATTACCAGTGCTCCAAGTCGGTACGTGTTTCTGCCAAAGACCCGGCGGGGGCTGAGGAGTGCATATTGTGCTCTATCGTTGCCAGCAGAAAGGCAGGCTGACCGCTGCGTGCATTCCAGGGATTGTCTGTGGCAGCACCTGCATGGGATTGTAAGTGGTCTGAAAGTACACATTTGTTCTCAAATATCGAGCTGCACCACTTACTTGTGAACCACGATGCCGTGCTGTGCTGCCTGCAGGACTACGATATGACTGACCCAGACTCATGGTGCGTGCTGCAGCGCTGCGGGCAGCTGGGCTGGGTATGCCAAATGAAAAAACAGCAGCACTCTAGCAAAAAAGCATGCAGAGACACCCTATCCCTGTCGAGTCTGCAGCATTCCAAGCTTATCACCTAGCTTCCGCACAGCAGCCTGCCACATCACTGCAAAGTGTCACATGGTGCAAGTTGATGTGAACTGGCGACTCAAAAATCCGCTATTCTTACAGCAGATTTGCAGTAAACACGGCAGTGCGTTTATGACCTGTACGTGTCTGTTGACAGCTCTCGGAGACTTCGCATGCACAACACTTGCTTGTTGACCGTCATGGCGCTGTTGCTGCTGCTGCTGCTGCAGGGAGGGCTTCAGCCTATGCTGCAGTGATGCCAAAACCGACGGCTTTGACATTGGCAAGTACTTCCCAGACTGCAACAGCATCCCTCAACGGCCGCCGCCACTCGATGACTAAGCACTGGCAGCAGCAGCAGTGGCACCAGCAGCAGCAGCAGCATGACACAGAGCTTGCGCTGGCCTGCACAAACATGTGCAGTGAAACATTCGCTGCAGGTGTGCGGGCTGATGACGTGAGGAGGAGTGGTGTGTGGTTGCCATGAACATTTGTGCTGGCATGCAACTGACACGTCACTGCGGTGCCGTTCACCGTTGTTGGCACATCCATTACAACTGGTGCTCTGTCGGCAGACGGCTGGGTAGTCAGATTTCACATGCATCCTAATGCCATTCGTATGCATATACTTTGCTCATGATATGCACAAGTTAAGCAGGATGGCGGGCATTGGTTTTTGACCGTATTACCGCACTGCCATCCATCCCCTTGTAGCTAGCCTAGTAGGTGTCGTCACGCTGTATATAGTTTGTCGCTTGGTTAGGTCTTGCTATGTTATACGTTATACTTACCTGCAGTTTCATCATCAGTGATACACATACGTGCTGTGAGTACAGCGCTAACTCAACATTGTGCTGGAATGGTCAACTGGTTTGCAGACGATCCTGTGGGACAGACAGTCACTGCTGCGGTGCTACGGTAGCACGGTAGTGCACTCCTCCTGATATTGCGAGTGCAGTGTGCGCACTGTGTGCTGCAGCACATTTCATAGCTGCTGGCAGCTTTTCATGCACTTTGGATGTGCAATGTGATATGGCATAGCATACAGCGACTGTGCGAAGCAAGCTGGCGCTGCCTGCATCATGCTGATCATGGACGCTGAATTGATGGTGCTGTATTGTGCAGCGCGAGTGAGTTCCTGACTGCTGCCAGGCATGGGATCGTACAGAAAGATACAAGTGTTGGTGCCCTGACTGGCAACTGATTTGGCTGTGTAAGTAGCAGTCAGTAGCAGTGGCTGTTGAGTGTGGTGTACTTTAGCTTTGTTTGTTTGATGATTGTCATCATCATCATCATGTTACCCATTAAGCCATAGCATCAACGCCATCGGCCCCGCGCCCCTCAGGAGCGGAAGAAAATGCACCAGATTGTTTGATGATTGTATGACAGTCGCGCCTGCCAAGTCCTCTCATTGACTGGCAGATATATAGAGTTTTTTAAAGTGCCGCACATTCGTTGGTGGAGGTCACGATTGCTGCCAGGACAACACCGCGTCAGAGCGAATTTGAATGGCACCGCGCTGGATCAACTTCCGGTCCGAGGTGTTAGGCCCTTGCAGCTCCTCTTGCAGCCCAGCTCAAAACAAAGGCTGTCTTCATTGAGTCTCAGTGCTGCTCTGCTCCGATCTATAAGCTGTCAGCACCGCTCTGCTGCATCTCGTTGCTTACCGACCACCATGGCCATGATGCTGCAGCGCCGTGCTTGCGCTTCCTTCACCAGGACTGGCACTGCTCCTATGAGGATCCCTTTGGTGCCGTCTCGCGTTGCTAGGCCGACTCCTCAGCACAGCGGTGAGGGCAAAGGCCGTGCCCGGGCCCCGCGTTTCGTCAGCGTTGCTCCAGCCCGGTGGATCACAGCAAAAGGGCGTTAGAGTCAATGTCTGTCGTGGTTGAGGAGCAGCGCTGGCAGCTCTTACAACCTGTTCGCAGAAGGGTCGTTTGAACTGGCACAGCTCTTGATCTGATTTGCACTGGCCTTGCGCGCCTTGGAGATGCCTGATTGATTTCAGTTCCACTGATCAGATCACGTATACGTGAAGCTTCTGGGTCCGGCAGCTGAACCCGTGCCACGCTGCCGTGTGCTGCTGTGCTTGCTGTTTTGTCTTGTCTGCCTCAACAGCTGGCGTGGTGGTGAAGGCCGAAAGCAAGGGTGAGGATATGCTCGCTAGCCATTGTCATTCCCGCTGCATAAGTGCGGTTGGCCTGCACTGCTGTACTGCTACCGCCGCGGTCGCCTGCTCATCAGCAGCAGGCAGCACAACTGCCAAGGGCATACTGCACCAACCCACTGTGCATAACCTGTCATTGAATACGTCTGCCCGTTCGTCTGTTGTACTGCACTGCAGACTTTGATGCATATCTTGCCGAGTGGGCGGAAAAGGTGTGCACGGGCAGGGCCTACATGGCTCAGCAGCAGTTGGTTTAGCAGCAGCTGGCTTATCAGCAGCTGGCTTAGCAGCAGGTGGCAGGAGAAGCACACATGTCGCGCACCGCTCTGACTTTAACAGCATCACAAATCATGAGCGCTGGGTACATCCTGCCCACGTCACTACACAGCAAAAGTATATGTCAGCATGGCTCGGCCCAGTTCGCCTGCGCTCTGCGTTGAATGAGCAGTCACAAGATCATGTCCTGGATGCAGCTAGCCATCGTTGCTGTTCCCTCACACTGTGAGCTGCGTGTCTCCTTGCCTGCTGCAGTTTGAGAAGGCGGAGAACAAGCCTGTGGTGATCGGATGGGTGTCTGCAGCCGTTGCAGCGTTCTTCGTTGCGGAGTGGCTCATCCACCTGCCAGCCCTCGATGTGGTGAGCCACGTTGGGCGATGTGCTTGCAGGAAACTGGCGCAGAGCAAGCCCAGCATCATGACAGGCAGCATGCGCTGCCTGTGCCAATACCTGCACAGATGACCTCCTGTGTGGGGTCCTTGTCTGCAGCAGCAGCTACCAGGCCGTTTGTGATGGTGTGAAGCGGCGGGGTAGGGCGCAAGCCCAGCATCATGATGAGCAGGATACACTGCCTGTTCTGGACATGCCCTGCTGTTATCCTGCGGCTTTTCAACCTGCTCACTGTAACCCTAAACCCTGCTGCTCTGCGCCATGCTGTGTGTGACGTCAGGTGCTGGGCTTCCCTGTGCAGCTGGTGGGCCTGCTCACGCTGCCCTACCTGGGCGTGCGCTGGTTTGTCGACGGCAACGATGCCTCAAAGGACATCGAGGCTGCAGCGGTGAGGCACAGCTTGCTGCATTTTGGTGTTGGACATGGCCTGTGACTCTTATTGTGGCACAACGGACGCAGGTTCTGATATAGTGCATTCTGTCGGGGCGCTTGTTTTGGGGGTTTCAGGATGAGGGCTGCATCAACTTGCGGCTTCACTTTAGCCTGACCTTTGCTTCTTCCCAGCGATCACATGCGGCGATCAATCAATCAATTACACGTTTTTCTGGCAAGAGAGGAATCCAAGAAGGGAGCCACTCCCAAACCACCTTTAGTGACTCCTAACAAGTAGGTGCAAACCCACAAGCTATGGCCAGATACGGCCAAAACCATCAACGCACAAGCACTCGCCCGGCACGGTCTCTGATTCAATGGTCACCCTAAACCCGAATCACTGATGGCCCTGAGCTGGACCACAGCGTCAGTGCACTCGCGTGTGGGACGAATCCTCCCACAGGGGCACTGCCAACCCACACCAACAATCATAAGCAGCTCACTAGTAACCGGATACATCTGCTGCAGGCGCTGCTGTCTCATGGGTGACTGCTGCTGCCTGTAGTGAGAAGGGGCACGGGAACGCTGCAGGGGAGCCCCCACAGCGTCAGGGTCACATGCGACGATAGATGTGTGCAAAGCACTGCGTGCTGATTACAGCGGTGTGTGCAGCCCTTGACAGCGGTACGTTGCTGCTGCTGCTGCTGCTGCAGGGTTCCATCATCAAGAAGCTGCCAGGCCTGGACAAGAAGTGAGCAGAGCCAAATGCCAGGGGTCCCGGCTATTGAATGCGCTGCTGCAGCAGCTGCGTTGCAGACACGCAGCTCTGGCGGTTGCCTGATGCTACAGCTGGCTGGTGTGCATGTACGGCAGGCTGGCAGCAGCAGCAGCACGGGAGCGGCACTTGAATAGCCTGTAGTGCAAGTGAGTTCTGCGCTGAGTAAAATCACACAAGGGTTGTGCTGTAGCTGTATGTGTGCAGCGTGACACCAAATACACCTGCACCTGTCAACATGTGAACCACTGTACAATGGTATGAGATGTGCTGAGATGTGTTATGCACAGTTGTGGTGTGCCCGTGCTTGCTGAGATGCGAGCGATACTTTGCGGTTGTTGGGCTGAGAGAGCCAATCTCATGTGGCTGTCTGTTGTTGTTCTGCTGTCACTTGTTCCTGATGTGGGTGTTTTCAGGCCGACCTGCGTCATTCTTTGCTCAAAGTATAAAACAGAAGAAGTTTTGGGCCAGCTATTGGCGTGTACGCACCAATTTTGTGCAAGGTGCGTTTGTTTTTGTGGTCTTGTCAACACAGGTGTTGATGCTGCGCTGCTCGCAGCTGCCCTGTACTGTAATGCACTGATGTGGCTGTGAGTAAGCAGGGCGCCAGCTGCGAGAAGCTGCTGGTGATGTGAGGTTGGCATGTGACAATGTTATTGGTGAAGAAGCAGCTGCAGAGCCAGCATGCGCATGCCTGTGGTGTGGTGTCATCCGCTGGCTGGTATGTTCTCAGCAGCAGGCATGCCGCAAATCCAGTGAATTTAGGGAACATGCAAATTTGTGGCATGTTGCTGTAACAGGCTGTGACGACGAGCGACCCGCTACGGAGTCCGCAAATGCAACGCTTGTTATGAAATGTTGTTGTTGCTACTTCCTTGCGTGTCATCATCATCATCATCATCATCATCATGTTACCCATTAAGCCATTAAGCCTTGCGTGTATACTGAAGCAGCGCTCCCTGCTCAGGAACTGGGCTTGAACTTCAAAGTTTGAAGTGGCTTGCAGCTGACCTAGGCTAGTAGCTTGCCAAGCAAGTAACCGTGTCAGACAGCGGCTGCCAAAGTGAAAGTCAGCCAGTGCCACACTGCCGCAGGCCTAGCAGGAGCCATCTAGCCATGTGAGTGCTGCATCTGCTGCAATAAGCCCGCAGGAAATAAAGTAATTCTAAGTAATTAAAAAATACGGGGTGGGTTGACAACGAACGGTAGTGGCAGCACGCGGCGACCAGCGGTGCAGAATTTGCTATCACATCTGTTTCACCAGCCGACGATTCGCTGGGCTGCATGCACGTGCCTGTTTGCTGACTGTCCATAGGCGGCTGGGCTCCCCCCTGTGATTCTGCAAGAGTGCTGGGTGTCGGCCTACTACTGAAATCCAGCATGCAGATCATCCTGTAATGCATCAGGCGCCTTGCTGCTGTCAATACTGTAGTAATGTGCTACCCGGGCACACAGCACCCTTCGGCGCAGCTGCACCCCGACTGCACTGCGACTCCTGGAGCAGCTGCTCCTGCAGGAGTCCTGCTCTGCAGCAGCCGCTGCTTGCTAATTAGTGGCCAGGAAGGAAAGGAAACCTAACGCAATGCTGTCGCACAGCTCCCAGTCTGCCTTGTCGCAGAGCCAATGGCTCTCCTGCGCCTGCTGCCTTGCCACGCACTGCTGTACTTGCTGCACTGTGGTAGGGGTTGTTCGAAGGCAGCCCTTAAAGGCGACGATGTAATGCTCCCAGACTTCAGTTGAAACGGCTTCAAGTTGTTGAAACGCGGGACATGTCATGCACACCATCGACGACGATGTGGCTGCCGTGAAATGGTCGTCGTAGGATCAGGTGTCTGTGGAGCTTGATCAACTCATGAGCTGTTTGCAACTCCATGTGCACAGACACTGGCAATTACAACGCAACAGATTTAGCCAATCGTTTTTGATATCATCTGAATGCTCGCCATCGCCAATGTGCGGTTGCTGGTCAGCGCCCAGCAAACTCACGAGCCACAGTTCCACTACCAATTCTCGCTCTGCGTATCGATCTCTTTGCATACAGTTCTGGATGTACACATGTAATTTTCTGCTGTTTTGATGCCGCTCGCGCTCAGCACACCCGCAGCAGCATCAACCACTGGAGCTCAAACTACGCACGTTGAAGTAGCAGGCCACTGTTGGCACTGGTCGCTACACTGCGGCTGATCACAAATGCAGGCGCACGAGCCCAAAAGATCCAGCATAATCTCGTGTACACAGCTCTGTGCATGTATTGTAGAAGTGCTGCTCGCCTCCGCCAGCAGCAGCAGCAGCAGCAGCGCCAGGCTAGCCAAGGAGAGGGGTCCACAAGAGTGCCACATGACCCCTGCAGTAAATTGCACCAATAGAAACTAGTTTTTTCATACATTACATATATGCTTTTAGTTTGTTCATGCGCTGTGTGCATCCTCTTCATTCTCGGTTTTTTGCAAGTTGAGACCTAGGCGGAATATGCAAAATATGCCAGGAATCGAATAGGGTACCATATATAGAGCACCTCGTGCAAAGTTTGGGGCACCCGGCCCGGCCCGGAAATTGCGCTAACGATTGGGGCCATTTCAAGCCTTGAATGCCACCGCATTGGCATTCCAAATACATTAAAAATGCGTTGAGCATGTTGGAGCCTGTATCGGATGTCTTGTCTGTGAGGGGCTGTAAAGTAACACTCAGGCGGCTGCGCCCATATCGTCCAGTCAAATTGTACATCACAAGGACCCTCACTCACTGTGTATTGAATACACTATCTCGATCGTACTTGCTGTTCTTCGTCAGTGCAATGTTCGTTTTCACAATTCGGGGATACTGCTATATCCTAAGAAAATCAATCAATCAATCAATCAATCAATCAATCAATCAATCAATCAATCAATCAATCAATCAATCAATCAATCAATCAATCAATCAATCACTTTGCGGGGGTGGCGACCTTGGAGGCCAGTGCGCGTCAAATAGCCAAATCTACATCTTCAACCATCACAACAACCAATTCAAGCGACACCGGCTGCTGCAGACGGTGACCAGCGCGCAGCGCCTGCCTTTGCGTTCGAACTTTCAGTTCGAATTTTTTTTGCTCCCAAGGCGCGCCTACGGGCGCGCTAATCTCTTTAAACCGTTGTCTGCATGATGCTTGTGAAGTAGGGTGGCGTGCAGGGAGCGATCAGTGGACTTCGGGCACAGGGCAGCAGGCACCACATCAACTACACTGAATCCGACGCCACGCTTGAGGCGATGCTATGCTGCTTGGACTTTAATATAAGCAGAATAGTCCACTGGAACATGTGATTGGCATTGGCAATGGCTGCAAGGGTGTCAACGTGCTAGGGGGAGCACGCCCACTACAACGGTCACTGCTGGGAGCAGACCGACGGATTGCCTGGCGAGCTACTGTCACCGGGAACTCCAAGTGGGGTCACATTGCACTGAACGTGATGCAATGCATGCAGCGTGCCTTTGCAGATCGCCTGTCTTCCAGTACCTACCAGTTCTGCAGCAGCAGCAGCAGTAGAACAGAATGCCTGCATATGCATGAGCAGCACAGCAGCAACTGTCAGCAACATTTGCATCTGCGAGCAACAGCACCAGTATATCACACGCAGCATATCATTACACCTACCAGCCGTGTGGCCGCTCCTGTGGCAGGTGTCTTGTTGTGTGCGATGTGGTGTGATGTGGCTGCTGCTACATTTGTGATTGTTGTTG
>CADDIJ020001317.1:0-63300 GCA_902809745.2 Tetradesmus lagerheimii | reverse complement strand
ACACTGATGTGCCGGCTCTTCCAGATTGGCATGAGCCCACCCTTCACACGATGCACTTTTGCCAACATCTTCTCAAAGTGCGTGTTCCAATTGCAAACATTGTTGAACCACAAGCCAAGGTAGCAGTACTCTGGCACAACAGGCACAGGCACACCATTCCAAACAATGCCAGAAGCAGCCAACTGGCTGGGCTGCCTACCTGGTGACACGTGCATGACAGCAGACTTAGAGCTATTCAGTTTGAAACGCCACTTACAACTGAAATCATAAACTGTTGCAGCAACAGCCTGAACCTCAGCCAGGGATCCGCACACAGCAACAAAATCATCAGCCTGCATGGCTGCCACAACCTGACCAGCCGGTTCATCACTAGGGCCCATCAAAGTGATTCCAGGGTGCTTTGCATGCACCTCATGCAGCAGATCATCAATGAAGTACAGGTACAGTGTTGGGGAGATAGCATCCCCCTCATGCAGACCAAGGTCACATGTGAAGCTGTCAGTGATGTGGCCTTCCTGGGACACCACGTGGCGGGCACCCTGATACAAGTTGTAAAGGACACGGAACATCTTCCCACGCATTAATGTGAAACTATACCATCATGCATGCATATCTAGTCACAGCATCCCCACTGTGGGCGCATGCGCGCCCCACCTTACTGTGGCTGATGGCAGATGACGACATCTTGCTGCGCTGAACAGCGAATACATGCAGCTGTACACAGCGCAGCACACACTACGCAGCGTTCAATGCAGCATGTGCAACAATCACACTGCTGGCATGGGGCTGCTGTGCAGCGCATCTCTGCTGCTTGCGTTGCACACAACACTGAACCATATGCTCTGGCAACATCCGCACATAGAGCCTCTATGTGCAGATATGGGAGCAGCTGCTCCATCTTTCGGTGCTGCTGCCGACGCCATAGTGCAAACCTTCACAAGTGCTGATTGCCTGTGACAAGAGCAAACATCATGGTTCTTTCTCGCCAGCCTGCAATCTGAGGTCTGCACTGCTGCACTCACACGAACGCACACACCACCGTGAATACCACCAGTCAGAGGTGTGGAAGATACAGTGCTGCTATTGCAATGGCAATTGTTAGCTGGACATATGGCAAGTAAAGCCCTAAACCAGGCTGGCTATTCTCATACTGCCTCAGCACATGGTCGTGCAGCTCATGCGAACAGGTTCAATTATCAACACACCAAGCATGCACAATGAATGAACAGTCACAGCGGCTGGATGATATGACAGCAGCACACGATGTGCGCCCCGCTGTGAACTCATCACAGCACAGCATAACAATGTATTTAACACTGGTCCACAGCACGATTGCAGACATAGCAAGTATATGGAGCAGATACATATAAGCTAGCCAACTGCGCAAAATCAGACGTGTGAAAAGAATACGCAGTTCGAATAGCTGGGACCACAAGTAGCAGTATCTGAGATTTATGTGGTGTCGCCTAGTTTAGTTTAACACTGCTCAGCTAAGACAACTGCAATAATCACTGACCAGCGTCTGAGCTGACTGTGCAAATGACACAGCTACAACCGATGTACAGCACTATCAGCTGCCTTCCACTCTGCTGCGCACTTGTCACCATGCGCAGCAATCATTTGACCAGTATCTCATCTGCCTGTTGCAAACGCCTCACCTCAACCCCAGGGTATCCGGCACGCAGTGAATTTCAATAGTAAACTCAAAGAACGTCTCTTTATGCAAAACTAGCGGGCAACCCGTGGCGATGCCAAGGCCATGCAGACATGTGAGCAAGTTTGATATTTTCATCAGGCTAACCACGACCATACCGCTACAGTGCTGCGCATCCCAACGTTTGTGGTTGGACTCGGCCCAACACAACTTATAAGGCATCCCCACATGAGTGGTTGGGCCTGTCACGTCAACACTTCACGGTAAACCACATTGGCAGTGTACAATCCTTCAGGCACATTGTCAAACTCCCCCTGATTCACCCAACCCCCTTCAACCAACACACGCACAGCTTGTTTACTCCCAACACGGGACAGAGCCACATACAACTGTCCATGACAAAAGACTGATTTCGGCAAGTACACCCCAACCATCTTCAACCTGCTGCTGCTGCTGACTGACGACGCCGACGCCTGGCCGCTGTGGCCTTTGCACGCTGCTGGTTTGTGATACTCTGTGACGCTGCTGACTGGCTGCGAACTGAGCACGCCGGCGTTCCCCTGCTGCTGCCAGCAAAGGGTCTGGCGGTTGGGTTTGCTGCATGAACCGTTGCTGCACGCTGGGAAGTTCAGCCCTTGCATCTGTTGCTCCTGCAGGGACCTGTGGTGAAAGACACGCTGCAGCAGACAGGCGGTCAGGCACAGGCGGTCAGTACAGCAGTGAAGAAGGACAGCATGCTAATCAGTCCAAGCCAGAGAGCCTGTCCAAGCCAGAGTCGCAAGCAGCAGCCCAGCAAGACCTACAGCAAGCAGATGCGCCTTACCTGCTTGATAGCGCTCAGCATCCTGTGCCTCCCGTTGTTGCTCTCGGTCGTTTGCATGTTGCTGGGCGCTTGAGGGCGTAAGGTCCATGACATGGTGCACCTCATGAGTTGACGTGTTGCGAAGAACGCGGTCAGCAGTTGCTGACGGGCCCTATTGCTTTGGCTTTGGCAACCACCCCTCACACGTTTCACACTTGTTAACATCCACAGGAGCCCTCAGATGGCGCCGAAGCTTTCTGAAGTTGCAGTTTATTCGACAAAGATTTGTTTTAGGGGGGAGGACAGGGGGTTTTATCGCACCAGCTACTCTTCTTTTTCCCAGTTGCTCTCACGCCTTTCACACTTGTTGACATCCACAGGAGGCCTCTGATGGAGCCGACGCCCGCTCAGATGATAGATTACCCAACAGGGATCCGTTTTAGGGGAGGAGGACAGGGGTTTTTATTGCGTCGTTTGCGAGCAAAAGGCTTTCAAAGGGTGTACTGCTGCCCTTTCTCCCACCAGGGGCCATGGACTGGCCCCAGGCCTGCACAGATGATGCCCCTAATTTAGCTGTTTGCAATGAAGGCGTGCTGGCGGCCTGCCACTGCCAAACGCGCCTGCTTTCTTCCAAAAACAGTACCTGAAAGTTAGTCATTTATATAGATAGATGTCCCTGCCTGTGCATGCCTGCTGCACCCGCAGCACTTTCAACCACGCAGATCAATGTGCCCATTCTGAACTGCCGGCCCTGCTAGGTATGCAGTCCACCGTATGGGGCGATTCCCACATGCTGCCTAGTAAGGGGTGTAAGGGTCAGGGTGGTCTACCTTACACCGAAAATAGAGAGAATAATCAGTCTGCTTTCCGCCTCCCCTGTGGGTGAGGCGCGGTTGCCGATGCCGAAAGGTATGGCTTACAAGGATTGATCATTATTATTGAGCTGCAGGTATCATGCACAGCATGCAGTCCAAAAGGAAAAAGGAAGCAATACAATCAGAAACACCGACTGGAGCCAGCAGCAGTGCATGCCGCTGCTGCTGTAACATTGCCAGGCAGTGCTATGACCATCAACATGGGTAATGCAAGCTCTCAAACAGTACATACCGTAACGCCCAACAGGAATAAGCTAAAGCAACACCAACACCACATGCCCGAAGCTAAAGCAACACCAACAACACATGCCAGAAACCAATGTGCTCATCATCATCATGTTACCCATTAAGCCATAGCATCAACGCCATCGGCCCCGCGGCCCTCAGGAGCGGAAGAAAGAGGGAGCACTGCTCCATTGTGTTTGCAATTATTACGCACATCCCAAGCTTGGACAAGATACTCAGCAATGCTCCTAGATATCACCCGACACACCCCCTACTACCCCAAACATCATCTTCCGCTCCTGAGGGCCGCGGGGCCGATGGCGTTGATGCTATGGCTTAATGGGTAACATGATGATAATGATGATGCCAGAAACCAAAGCAACACCAACACCCCATGTACAGGCTAAAGCACACCAACACCAACGCACATATGTGCAAGCCATAGTTTTGCCAATAAGCATCTGCCCTTACCACTTCAGATGACACGCAGCTGCCCTTACATCCTTCATTGTGTTTCTCAACAAAACATGCCCAACCACGTGCAATGCACCCCAAATGGCGCAGTATCCATCCATCTTATATGCCGCAAACAGGTTAGTAAACACTAGACACATGCAACTATCAGGTGAAGCCCTCCACTCCACACTGCAGCCTGTCTGTATTCACACAAAGACCACTGCTCTCATGGTCAAGAGATGCTACACCATCAGCCTCCTGCACAGGTACCTCCACTGCCTCCATATGTCCATATGTCCATGTCCACCAGGTCAGGTTTTCTCAGCTGAGTGGAAGCGCCCTAGTGGTGCTGTTGCGGTGACACCTTGGCATAAGTATGTGCAGAGTTTGCTTTGCAAGTATGGTGTGGATGTTGAGGCGGCGGCTGATCGAGCTAATGCGTGCAAGAATCACATCAACCGTCAGGTCAAGAAGCTGCATGCAGACACAATTGTTTGTGAATCACTGCAGCACTCTACTTTGAGCCGTTACATCACGCATGTGCACCCTACACATGCTGATGCCATGCGTTTTAAAGGGGCTAGGCCCTTTTTGTGTTCTGGTGCGCCAACGCGTGGTATTGAGTTGCTGATGCGTGTTCGAATGGGCTGTCTTTGCGTGCATGAGCGTACCGGTCGTTATGGTGGCAGCAGAGCTGATTCTAACACAGCATGTCCTGCTTGTGGTCAGGGTGTTGAGTCTTTGTCACATCTGATGTTGATTGTCCCGCTACTTCTGCTCAGAGGGATACTATGCTTGATGAAATTCGGTCTGTTTTGTGTGATGTTGCTGGCGGCGCTGAAAAATTGCGCAATGTGTTGTCGTTGACTGATGCATCCACTAAGTTGTTGCGTTTTGTTTCTGATGATGTTTGGGGTAGTAGGGGGGTGTGCCGAGTGATATCTAGGAGCATTGCTGAGTATCTTGTCCAAGCTTGGGATGTGCGGAATAATTGCAAACACAATGGAGCAGTGCTCCCTCGTTCTTCCGCTCCTGAGGGGCGCGGGGCCGATGGCGTTGATGCTATGGATTAATGGGTAACATGATGATGATGTCCATGTCCACCATGCCACGCACACACCGCATGCAACCTCCCACTCGTAAACAACGATCACCAACGCTGCTGCTGCCGCAGCTCAAGCAGTGAAAGCATCTCCTTCGTGCAGCTGCGAGCACTGCACAACGTGCCACCACTGCTGCACCTGCTGCTCTAAGAGCTGCATGCGCTGCTGCATATGCGTATCATCATCATCATGTTACCCATTAAGCCATAGCATCAACGCCATCGGCCCCGCGCCCCTCAGGAGCGGAAGAAAGAGGGAGCACTGCTCCATTGTGTTTGCAAATATTACGCACATCCCAAGCTTGGACAAGATACTCAGCAATGCTCCTAGATATCAATCGGCACACCCCCCTACTACCCCAAATATCATCAGAAACAAAACGCAACAACTTGGTGGATGCATCAGTCAACGACAACACATTGCGCAATTTTTCAGCGCCGCCAGCAACATCACGCAAAACAGACCGAATTTCATCGAGCATAGTATCCCTCTGAGCAGAAGTAGCGGGACAATCAAACATCAGATGTGACAAAGACTCAACACCCTGACCACAAGCAGGACATGCTGTGTTAGAATCAGCTCTGCTGCCACCATAACGACTGGTACGCTCATGCACACAAAGACAGCCCATTCGAACACGCATCAGCAACTCTAACTCTGCTGCATATGCGTATGAGGCTGCCCAATACCCGTGCACTTCTGAGCGGCTGCTGCTGCTGCTGCTGCTTGCTCCTCTACCTCCCGTTTGGGCCGCTGTTTTCCTTTCACAGAGCTGTTGCTGCCTTCTGCTGCTGCAGAAGCTGCCGAAAACACATGCTGTTCATCCTGGCGCAATGCCTCTGGCGATGCGCTGTGCAGTGTGGGTGCAAAGTCTTTCTGATTTGTCAGCACTTCCAATGCAGCCTCCATGAGTGGTGCAGCACGCGGCACGTACGGAAACGACGATACAACCAGCTGCGCAATCTGCTTTCGCGTTAGCGTGTTCAGCATAACGACCTGCACCATCAGAAACGACTGATTCAGCATGCGCAGCAGCCGATCTGCGAGGCTGCTGCAGGCTTCCGCGGGCGCTGCAACTGCTGCTGCTGCTGTTGCTGTGTCGCTTGCATTGCAGCTAGCCGCGGCTGCACCGTCGCATGAGCCTCCAGCATCCCCGCCGCCTTGCTCGCTAGCATCTGCAGCAGCAGGTGCCGATGCGCTCTGGATGTTTGCTGCTGCCAGCACCTGCAGGCTGCAGCTGTTGTTGCACGTCATCTGCGCAGACAGCGCGAGCTGCGCGGCCTGCTGCGCCTTGCGCATGCGCGCAAACTCGTGGAAGCCGGCTGCAAGGTGCAGCAGCTGCGGCCGTGTGGGCTGCAGCTGCAGCAACACGCGCTGCCAGTGGCCCGGTGGGGGTGCCTCCTGTTGCATTGTGATGTGGTTGGTGGAGGTGCAGACCCCCAGCTCGTGGCCGATCCTGTCACCAAAGATGGCGCCTACAAGGCCTAACGCTGCTAGGCTGTCCACAACCTGCGGTGCCACACGGAAAACATGCAGGAAAAGGTATGAGTGAGGCGGGGCGTGCGCAAACAACACCAGTATTTTTATTTATTTCATAAATTGAACAGCAGTTGTAAAGAAGATGCCACCACGATTGGGCCAGGCCTGGTGCAGGCGAGGCGGTCGCAGCTGGAACGTCCAGGAACAGCCTGGTGAGGGAAGCAGGGCATGCCCAAACATCACCAGCGATCTGATGTGGAACTTGAAATATTGGGCAGTAATGGTGACAAAGCTGCCACCAAGATTGGGCTAGGGCTGATGTAGTGAGGCGGTCACAGTTCTGCATGCAAAAGGAATGTGCACAGCAGCCACGCCTGATGTTGTGCAGTCGCCCCATGTCGCAGCATTGAGGCAGGCTTGTGGGACACACACCCTGCTCAGCAGTACAGGGTGTGCCTGTGCCATGGCGTGTAGCTGATGCGGCCGTGCAGACTTACCTGGCAGAATTGCTGCTGTACAACGTCCGTGTGGGGCGCTGCTGCTGCTGCTGCTGCTGCTGATGCGGCTGCTGAAGACGGCCCAGCAGCATCATTGCCTAGCACCTGCAGCTTGAGACTGAGCGCTGCTGCTGTGCTACTGAAGAAGATGTGCCAATCTTCAGCCTGCCAGCTCAGCACCTGCTGCACTGTTTCGTGCTGGATTGAATGCAGGAGTCTGGTGACATACGGCGCGGTGTCACAGCACGTGTCCTGCAGCACAGCGCCAAGCTGCTGCTGCTGCTGTGGGTCCAGCACATAGCTGTCTGCATCATCCTGCAGCCCAGCTGCTGCATCTGCGCAGCTGTGCTGATCTACTACCTCCCTGAATCGTGTCAAGTCTGGATGCTGCAGGATAGTGTCCACCAGCACCTGCAGGGCACAGCAACAGCATTTGGGTGGTCATTATGTCGATGGGCAGTATGACCCAGCCTGCAGCTGAGCAGCAGCATGTGCCTGTCGATGTTGCCGTGGAGCTGCCTTATGCGCGTGCGGGATCAGTCGCGTCTGCACGCTGCAAGGGCTGCCGAAGCGGGTGGGATACCTGCTCAAGCGCGATGAGGAGCTCTTGCTGTAGCGTGCAGGCTCGCAGGGCTTTCATCTCGTGCTCCAATACAAGGACTGCCTTTCTCATTTGAGAGACGTAAATGCGGGCTTTCTTGCTGCCCATTCTGCCGGTCCTCAGGGAATTTGCCCCGGGCTTCGGTCCGAGTGCACAGTTCCTGTCAGTAGTTCTACCAGAATATAAACAGCCTCTCATACATTGTATTGTACCTTGTTGCTGAGTGAAGCGGGACGGGAGGCACTCGGCGTCAACACAAACCCCGGGATGACTTCGGCCCGGGGAGCCCTTGCAGGGCCTGATGTCTCATGTCACAACGATGTATGCGTTACCACCCTGGAATAGATGCTAAGGTCACGTTGAAGTGTACTGTTCGTACATATCCACTTGGGAGCTGAAAACGATTTGATGACAGGCTGTGCTGGGAACAAGCGAACACCTCTCGCTGCCAAGATAATTGGACTATGAGTTTTTATCTGCCTGTGCTGTAGGCGTTTCCTCAGATCTTCAAGCTCTCATCTGTCACCCGTTGAAGTTCGCTCGCTTGAGGCGAAGCTTGAAACGGCTGCTGTGCCAAGCTTCCAGTTGGTTATACTGCGTGTCGTTTCCAAGACTAATGCTCGCATTGCTGTTGCATGCAGGCACCGGGACGGTGCCGGTCAGCGTAGGATGGCGTTTACAATTGTGGGCCGCCCCATATTTGCTTCTCAGCTGCTCCACGAACAATAATCAGCTTGTTGAACTCCCGCCTGCATCTCTGGACAACGAAAGACAGCAGCAACCGTCTAGCACACTGTGAACCAGATCCAATTGCAATTCATGCCATATGGCATAGGCTATGGTCACCATTTGACATGTCGCGCTGAGAGTTCCGCCTGTCAACCCATGGACAGTCTTGAAAGTTACAAGTTACAAGTCCTACGCATCAGAAGCAGGGCTTCGGCCTGCCTGGAGGCTCATGAGCCTATGCTCCTCCGTGCGTACATTAGAGAAAAACAGGAGCGGGTCCTAAAAGGGCCCGAGAGTTCTATAGTGAGAACTCAAACCCGTTCTACTACGCATTGACACAAGAAAACCAGGATTTGACTTCAGAGGACCTCCAGTGCCAGGGTGTCCCCGGGGTCGGCAACACCTGCCAGGCCGCGCGGGAGCAGGGTGCCCCGCGGGTCAGCTTCCCTTGCCTGACCTCATGGGGCAGGTGCCCCATGGGCCGGCTCCGCCTGCCGGGCCGTGTGGGAGCAGGGTGCCCCACCGGTAGGCAACTCCATCTCCTTCCTCCCGTAGTGTCCACCTGCGGTCTTCCCCTCGGATTCATGTGCCAAGCATGTGTGCATGGTGTTGTTTGTCAGTGTTTCTTGCGCCTCTTGCGGCGTCGTGGGAGTGTGTTTGTTAGCGATTTCTTGCGCTTGCCTTGTTTGTTGGCTTTCGCAGCTTTCAATGGTTTGGGCAGTCTTGAAAGGGTTTACACCTGTCCACAGTCGGCGCAATAGCCACCTGTGACCCTGCAACCCTGTGGCTGTCAGCTGCCTGCGGGCGTGAGTGCCTGCGGGAGGCAGCCGCTGCCAATGCCGCGTTGGTTGGGTAGTTTAGTGGTAGAACACCGGCATTGTATGCTGGAGACCCGGGTTCGAATCCCGGTCCAACCGCCCGTGGCTGGGCATAAAAAGCAACTGGAATTGATGGACTTGTGCGGGTGGTTTCGATCGCCCAACCAACGAAGGAAAGACTGGGTACAATTACTACCAAAAACCCTCATGAGCGGAGTATCGGCTCGCTGGGCTAGTGCCTGAGGCAGGTTTCAGTCCTGAAGGTGTATTGTATTGTATTGCAATCCAGCCCCTGTAAAGTCATGTGTCTAGAGTCATCAATCCGATGCCAGATGTCTGAGCCAACATCTCTGGCCAATCTTGTGTACCATGCTGCACAATGCACATCTTCAACTGGCCCTGCCGCAGCTGCTGATGCTACTGCTGCAACATCAAGCTGCATACGCGTCATCTACATCATGCTGCTACTGCCACCTTCTGCTTGATCTTGCCGACCACGTCCAATGTTTGCTGCGCAATGGACAGCTCTTCATCTGTGGGCACCACCAGCACCCGCATGTGGCTGTCAGGGGCGCTGATGTCGCCCTGGGCGCCACCCACTGTGGCCTTGTTCTTGCCATCATCTATCGACACGCCCATGGCCTGCAAGCAGCAGCAGCAGCAGCAGCAGCAGAAGCAGCTGATGTCAGCCTGCGCGCCACCCACTGTGGCCTTGTTCTTGCCATCATCTATCGACACGCCCATGGCCTGCACGCAGCAGCAACAGCAGCAGCAGCAGCAGCAGCAGAAGCAGCTTATGTCGCCCGGGCGCCACCCACTGTGGCCTTGTTCTTGCCATCATCTATCGACACACCCGCGGCCTGCAAGCGGCAGCAGCAGCAGCAGGAGCAGCAGTGAGCATGCGGCTGTCAGGGGCGCTGATGTCAGCCTGCGCTCCATCCACAGTGGCCTTGTTCTTGCCATCATCTATCGACACACCCATGGCCTGCACGCAGCAGCAACAGCAGCAGCAGCAGCAGTGAGCATGCGGCTGTCAGGGGCGCTGATGTCAGCCTGCGCTCCATCCACAGTGGCCTTGTTCTTGCCATCATCTATCAACACGCCCATGGCCTGCACGCAGCAGCAACAGCAGCAGCAGCAGCAGCAGTGAGCATGCGGCTGTCAGGGGCGCTGATGTCAGCCTGCGGCCCACCCACAGTGGCCTTGTTCTTGCCATCATCTATCGACACACCCATGGCCTGCAAGCAGCAGCAGCAGCAGCAGCAACAGCAGAACTGAGCAAGCAGATGCGCAGCAAGGGGTCACAGGGTGCCGAGAGCATCGGCGTTGTTCTTGTCATCATCTATCGACACACCCATGGCCTGCAAGCAGCAGCAGCAGCAGCAGCTGAAGTAAGCATGCAGATGCAATGCATAGCAATGTATCACAGGGTGCCGAGAGCTGCGGCCTTGGTCTTGTTGTCGACTATTGACACGCCCATCGCTTGCAAGCAGCAGCAGCAGCAGCTGAAGTCAGCAACCCACAGCAAGGTATGACAAGGTGCTCAGAGTTTGGCAACCATCTACTGACACGCCCACGGCTCGCAAAACAGCAGCACGCAAAACTCCATACCGCAGGCGACCCCGCTGCTGCTGCTGCTGCTGCTGCTGCTGTTTTGAACACACATTAAAGCTGTCAACGCCGCGCACCTGCATGTCTTCGCAGATCAGCCCGCGGATGATGCTGCTGTTTTCGCCAATGCCAGCGCTGAAGACAAGTGCGTCAACGCGCCCGCTGAGTGCTGCACTGTAGGCGCCGATGTACTTGCGCACGCGGTACACAAACATGTCCAGTGCAAGCGCCGCACGCTCGTCACCAGCAGCCTGCAGTGACAGCAGATGGTTTCAACTAAACACGTGGGTACTATGCCTGCAGAGTGCTAGATGCAGATGTACTTGCGCACGCGGTACACAAACATGTCCAATGCAAGCGCCCCACGCTCATAACCAGCAGCCTGCAGTGACACCAAATGATGTTCACCAAGTACCTGTAACTATGACTGCAGAGGGCAAGATGCAGATGTACTTGCGCACGTGGCAGGCAAACATGTCCAGTGCAAGAGCCGCATGCTTGTCTCCAGCAGCCTGCAGGAAGTAGCAGAATGCATATTGGCGAACCACGTAGATACTATGACTGACTGTAAAGTGTTGGATGCAGATGTACATTTTGGCAACGGAGCATGCAATTCAACGCGCCTCATTTGCATATGTGTGGTTGCTGATAGTGTCGCATCTCCACCATGCAGAGTGGGAGAGCCACACCCACCTTAGCGTCTATGATGGCGCGCAGATCGTTGTGCCCACACACACCCAGCAGCCCACTCTTCTTGTTCAGAATGGTGTCCATCTCTTTCCCTGACACAAATGCGCCCTTGGGTAACAGTGTCAGTGGTACGATATGGCATCGGAGCACGCAAAGCAACGCGCCGCATTTGCATATGTGTAATTGCTAACGGATTTACAAAGCCACACCCACCTTGGCGTCTATGATGGCGCGCAAGTCATGTGCCCACACACACCAAGCAGCCCACTCTTCTTGTTCAGAATGGTGTCCATCTCCTTGGCTGACACACTCGCCCCCTCGGGTGACAGTGGTACAATATGACAACCGAGCACGCCATTCGACGCGCCACATATGCATGTGCGTGATTGCTAACGGTGTTACAAAGCCACACCCACCTTAGCGTCTATGATGGCGCGCAGGTCATTGTGCCCGCACACTCCCAGCAGTCCGCTCTTCTTGTTCAGGATGGTGTCCATCTCCTTGGCTGACAGGCCCAACGTGTTCATCAAGTGCAGCGGGACAGCGGGGTCCATGTCACCAGAGCGCGTGCCCATCACAAGCCTGCACAGCAGTAGCATCAAATTCAGAGTTGTCGCATACTGGTGGCTTATCAGGTGCTGCCAAAACAGCGGGGTCCATGTCACCAGAGCGCGTGCCCATCACAAGCCTGCAACACAACAGCGCAAGGCACACAATCGAGGAAAACCTAGTGTGATGCGCAGCTTAATGTGTTCATCAGGTGCAGCGGGACAGCGGGGTCCATGTCACCAGAGCGCGTGCCCATTACAAGCCTGCAGAACATCAGCGCAAGGCACGATTGTGTGCACAACACGACAGGAGCGCAGGGCGCAATAAGGTCAAAAGGGTGCTAGCGCGGGTTGATGTGTTCATCAGGTGCAGCGGGACAGCGGGGTCCATGTCACCAGAGCGCGTGCCCATCACAAGCCTACACAAACACAGCGCAACGCACATTCGTGTGAAAGTGTTTTTGCATATTGATATGCTCATCAGGTGCAGCGGAACAGCGGGATCCATGTCACCCAGAGCACACGTCCACACACGCCTGCAGAACAGTAGCGCAAGGCACAAGCATGTCAACTAAATCGTGTTTTGCGCATACTGTTGTGCTCAGCAGGTGCAGCGGAACAGAGGGGTCCATGTCACCAGAGCGCTTGCCCATCACTTGTAACTCAAACAGCACTCACTCACCCCTCAAGTGGTGTGAGGCCCATGGTGGTGTCTACACTGATGCCGTTCTTCACTGCTGCGATGCTGCTGCCGTTGCCTGCGCATAACAGGCAGACAGCAAAGACGGACGCTGTTAGACACCTTTGAGCTCCTTGCAGTCTGTCGAGAGAGGGATTGGGGTGATGTGCATGTACATAACACGCAGTGCGGGTGTTGTTGCCGAAATGAATGCATGCGCGGCAGGGACAGAAGAAGTGCAGCAATTACTGTTGCCGCTGAACGCCTAGGCTATGCTGACACCTGCCATTGTCTGCACGCTGCTTTGCGGTTCTATGCGCTGCTGTCAACAAGCAAGGTTTTCCATCATTTTGCGACAACGTTTCCTCAGCTCTTCAGCACACGCAAGTGGCATTGCTGCAAGGTCTACCCGGCAACTGCATGTCAATCTGCACTGCAAACAAACAGCTGAGTCGTGCTTGCTGAGCCTTTGCAAGCCCAAGAGTTTGAAGGGCGCCTCACTGCCTACTGATGTGACGCACCCAGGTGGCATGTGATGGCGTTGGTCTGCTGCGGGCTCTTGCCCAGCATGCTGGCTGCTGTCGACACCAGGTACTTGTGGCTCGTGCCGTGGAAGCCGTAGCGACGGATCTGCAGCAGCAGCAGCAGCCAGCAGCAGCAGCAGGCAGCAGCAGGCAGCAGCAGGCAGCAGCAGGCAGCAGCAGTCACGACAGCCACAGGATTGGTGAGGTAAGGCCACGGCTTGGAATGGGTATAGAGCTGCAGCTCGTACGTCCAACGCATGAAGCTGGCAGGGCGGATGTTACAACTGCTTCCACACACTGCTGCTGAAGTTTTGGGACTGCACTAAAACTGAGTCGGTAACAAACCATGGTCGGCTACTGGTGGGGTTCATGTGCTGCTGTGGCGATTTTGCTGCTGCTGCTGCTTATGCAAAGAAACAGTGTACATGCAGTGCACCAGCGGTGGCAGCACCACCAGCAGCAGCAGCGGCAGCGCTTGGCGCACCTTATGCTGCGTGTAGTAGTTGTACGGGATGCCGTACATGTATGCCTTGGGGGGCATGGTCTGGTGGAAGGCAGTGTCAAACACACCAACCTGCAGGAACAGAGGGGCGCACGGTACAGCAGCAATGAATAGCGATCACTGTTGCGTGCTGCTTTGCAATCCGTACAAACACAGGTACCATACAAACACAGGTACAGCAATCAATTGCAAACTGCAAATTCAATAAGGTTGCCTAGATCTGATTCTGTCGCTGCACTGCCAGGTACCACAGCCGCTGCATTGTGTATCCTGCTGCTGAACAATGCAACTGCAATTACACACCAACAGCATCTGTTGTTGCAAATGCTTGTTCAGCTGCATATATCATGTGAAAGCACAGTGCAGGTGATTGCGCAACAGTACAGCTGCTGCCTGGCTGTGATCTGCTGCGAAATGTACTGCCCCATGTACTGCCAGAGAGACAACATCGCCTATGCAGCTGTACTGCACACACCTGAGGCACCCCTTGGAACACTTTCATGGCTGCTGACAAGCCCTGCAGGCCCGGTGGGTTGTGCAGCGGCGCCAGCGTCGCTGCTTGGTGCAGCTTTGCGATGGCTGCATCGTCCAGCAGCGCTGCTTGGTGTATGTCCAAGCCATGCACGATGCGGTGGCCCACTGCCTGCACTTCCTTGTGAATGCTGCTGGATTCCTTATCGCTCAGGAAGCCCATGATGCACTCCATGGCGGACACATGGTCCTTGATTGGTACTTTCTCTGTCCACTTCTGGCCATTGCCCTTGGCAACAAGGTTGCTGTTGACTGTGTCGCCGATGCGGTCGATCATGCCACCCACGCCAGCTACCAGACCAGGAGCCAGCGAGAACAGCTTGAACTTGAGCGAAGACGAGCCAGCATTCAACACCAGAATCTTGCCTGCTTCCTGCAGAACTCCCATATTGGCTAACGTGCTGTCTACAGCAGCCAATAATAGTGAGGCAAAGACTTGAATTGAGATCAATAGCTGTCCGAGGACGTAGGAGCTATGTGCAGCAAGATCCGCGTGCTGTCGTGAACTGTAGCCCGCCTTTTCGGAACAAAGGTGTTGGTGCCAGACGCCAAATGAAAACAGCCGTCTGATCTTTCTATTAAGTCATGCAGATGATGCGAAGCGCTTTGTGAAGGTTTGGCCAAACCGGGACACCAGTTATGACACAGCGCCCGGCTTCTGCCCTTTACAGATTGCCCGACGTCACCGTACAACTCAGCATGCAAAGCTTACATCTCAAGTCTCAACACCGCTGCTAGAGGTGTACTGTTGCAAGGAAAGGTGTCGCGAGAATAGCAGCTGTTCACCCGATCAACTCTGCATTTGGCTGCTGCTGAGGCTTTACAGTCCTTGTTTTATTTTGTCGGGCTCTGCCTGAGCACAACCAGCGGCAACTGCAGTGGCTGCCGAAGAGCAGCTAGCGAAGCCTGCTGAGGCAGCCTAACGCGGTAATCTGGCCGCATTAGCTTCATACTAGCACTCGAGAGTTGACTGGCAGCGCTTGGCCGTCGGGCTGGCGAGTGCTGCATGCCCTGTCAGCAGGCAGCAGCAGGCCAGTAACCAGCACCAGGCTAAGCCAGCAGTGCTATGGACCAACCGCAGCAGCATCCAGGTGGATGGGGCGCGCTGGTAGCGCAGGCACCTGTACTGAGGGATTGGAGGCGGAATGTGGCCAGCACGGTAGTCATCTTGACAGTTGGAACGCTGCTGATTGCTGGTGAGCATGCTCTCAGGAGCAGTTGGATGCATCGTGCAGTTGCGTTGCGAGCTTGCTGTTCTTTGCAGGAGGCCAGCGACATGGTTCTAGTCACATGCCAATTGGTTTGCAGCGGTTCCTTTGTCCAGTCTACAGCTAGTATGCTGCTGAACAACATGCCAGCATGGTATGTCGATGCAGCTGCTGCAGCTCTGACGAGACAGCATTTGAATGTCATTGTGCTGCAACATCTGCAGGAGGAGCCGACTGGTCGTACCGCAGCATACGCAGCTGGGCATACAACAGAGGTGAGCAACTTCTCCTGCAGTCACCTCCTGCAGCTACCTGTTGGCATGTCCTAGCACTTTTGCAGTGTCGCAGCTGCAGTTACATGCTCAACGCACTGCTGTGCTGTGCTTCATTGCTGCCTGCAGCCAGCTAGCAGGAAGCGTCTTGTTCCATGCAGCAATTGCTCAATCTCTCCATACAGGGTTGCAAGTCGAGCCGAGTTGTGTTGTGGTACTTTGTGATCATATTCCCCCTTGCTGTGTTCCTGCAAGCAGCCGAGTTTGCAAAACACCACACGCCAAAGGCAAAGTCACCTTGTGTGCAGTCCTCTGCCGTTCACCTTGCGCAAGCAGGTGGTAGCAACGTAAGCATGTTACCAAAGTCACTCACCTTGTGTCCATATCTCCCCTGCTGCTGCGTTTTTGCAAGCAGTCAACACCAATGTAACGCTTCCGCTGACGCACTGGCAGCTGGAAGTGCGCATGCGTTGGGTCAAAGCAGTGCCGGTCGTACCCACCAACATCAACGAGCTCTTTGAAGCGCACCCGCTCAAAACAAAGCTCTACTCGGTTGGGCTGCTGTGCTCGCCGCGCTGGGCTCTGCTGTGGGCGTGGCTGTTTGACCGAGAGCCAGGCCTGAGGCTGCTGCAGGTGCACATCGCACAGCACCAGGTGAATATGACTTGCTTGCATCGGTGCAGCAGGGAAGCTTGCATGTGTGCAGCAGGGCAGCCTGCAGCTGCACATTGCACAACACCAAGTACAGTGCGCAGCGCAGCTGCTTGTGACAGATAGTTTTCAGTATGTACGTGTGCAGCGCTGCATGCGGCAGTTGGGGCGGACGCGACAGTTTGACCAGTAGCCGCAGCTGAGGCCACTGCAGCTGCACATTGCACAGCACCAGGAGTGACGTTGCAACGGAGACGCGTGCTATAAGTGGCGCTTAGGGTGTTCATAACGCAGTGCAGGAAGCAACCGTGGCGTATCGCTGCCAGACAACGCAGCCGTGCCCCAGCCCGACGCTTATAGCACAACTGTGCACACCCTGAAACCCACCCAATCAAACATGTGCATGCACACACATCAAAGCTGCTGCCTGCATCTGTTCATCACCGCTGCTTGAATTTTGACTGCTTGCAGGCACACGTGTTAGACAGCATAAAGCGGCTGGTGCATGCAGTCGTACCCGACATACTGCCTGCGTTTGTACTAGAAGCAGCAGCAGCAGAGGACAGCCCCATCAGCAAGCTGACGCAGCTGCTGTCGAAGCTGGAGGGTGCCTCGCTGTTTTGGTGGGCGTGGCTGCTGTGCCCCGGGCTGCAGACGGCGTACATCATGCTGTTCTTCGCGCAGCGCAGCCCCATCAAAGTGGTCTACGCAAGCATCATAGGTGAGCGTGGAAGCATTGCTGCGTATCTTGTGCAAGCTTGGGATGTGCGTAATAGTTGCAAATCTTGAAGGAGCAGTGCTCCCTCTTTCTTCCGCCCCGGTGGGGCGCGGGGCCGATGGCGCAGCCCCATCAAGGTGGTCTACGCAAGCATCATAGGTGAGGGCGCAGGCAGCATTCTGCAGCAACATTTATTGCTGATCTGAAGTGCATCGACCCAGTCTCCGTGTATGCATGCATGTGCTGCGCCACAGTTGTTTTGATGAGTACTGTATGCGTCTGCTGCTGTCAGGTACTGCCTAACTTTGGGTCGGCTCAATCGGCTCAATCTGACGCAAGCACATATGCGTATCCATACACATACCCGCTGCTGTTGCTGTTGGTGTTGATGCTGGCTGCAGGCATCGTGCGCACGGGTGTGGAGCTGTCGGCGCTGCTCGATTGCCTGCACATATGTTATGTCTATTCTGAACTTGCTCTGCTGCTGCTGCTGCTGCTGCCTGCAGGCATCGCTCGCACGGGTGTGGAGCTGTTGGCGCTGATCAAATGCCTGCACATATGTTTCTCTCTATTGCGAACTTGCGCCGCTGCTGCTGCTGCTCCGTCCTTCAGGCATCGCGCGCACTGGCGTGGAGCTGTCAGCGCTGCTCAAGTGTCTGCAGTTATGTTCATTTCTATTTTGAGCTTGCGCCGCTGCTGCTGCTGCTGGCTGCAGGCATCGCGCGCACGGGTGTGGAGCTGTCGGCGCTGCTCAAGTGCCTGCAGGCGCTGTGCGGGCGCAACAGGCGCGCAGTGGTCAACAGCCTGCTGTGCTGCTACCTGCTGCCCTTCATCATGACGCTACAGGTGGGGCTGCGTATGATGAATGTTGGGATCCTGTTGCACATTCTGTTGTACATTTGTATCATTATGTAGCTCTGTTAACACGTTATGAGTTGGGTTGGTTTCGCATGCTGCTTGTCCTACCTGCTGCCCTTCATCATGACGCTACAGGTAGCGCTGCGTACGATAAATGTTGGGTTCCGTCGGACATCAACATGACGTGGCTCTGTTCACACGGTATGATTTGGGTTGGTTTCACATGCTGCTTGGCCTACCTGCTGCCCTTCATCATGATGTTACAGGTGGGGCTGCGTATGATAGATGTTGATTCTGTTGGATGATAACATGATGTAGCTCTTCTCAATAACATGATGTAGCTGTGCTCACATGGTATGAGTTGGTTTCGTACGCTGCTGTGCTGCTACCTGCTGCCCTACATCATGACGTTACAGGTAGCGCTGCGTATGCTAGATGTTGAATTCTGTCGGACATCAACATGATGTAGCTCTGTGCATACGGTGTGAGTTGGGTTGGTTTCACACGCTGCTGTGCTGCTACCTGCTGCCCTTCATCATGACCCTACAGGTGGGGCCCGGGCTGTGTGATAGATGTTGTGAGATAAATGTGGAATCTGTAGGACAACAACTCATTCCTTGTTCACATGAGGATGTTTATTAATCAGAGTTTCGCATGCTGCTTTGCATGTGCTGTCTGCTGCGGTGTGTGCTTATCTAAATGCTCCTGCACACCACTCGGCACTCACCACACCATTTTCCTGCGTGTCCTGTGTGCAGAGCCTTGCAGTGCTGCTGCTGCTGGGCGTATGCTTCCCCTACTGGATTGTGCACATATGCGTCGTGGCCTTCTGCCTGTGGGGCCCGCCCGTGATGATCGCACTCATGACCACAGCATGGCAGCCAGAGCGGCAGCGGGTGAGCATTTGTGATTGCAGCCAGCATAGCCGCAGCCAGCATAACTGCACCCAGCACAACTGCAATGATAGCTGACTGCAGCTCAGCTGCCGTAACATGTGGCAGACATTTCATGGCCAGCAGGCGTTTGTTCAGCTGTCAGCTGCATCATGTGAATGTGCAAACCTGCGCAGTTCTGCTGTGGGCAGCACGTTAACATGGGTACCGGGGCTGCTCTGATCACCAGATGATGTTCTAGCTTACGCATGAGTTTCGTTGTGCCCCAACTGTGTCGCCATGCCTCTGCTGCTGCGGCTGCTGTTGCTGGTGTTGCTGCTGCTGCAGGTGGCCGGCGTGGACGCTCCTGCAGGCTTTGCTGCTGATGGTGGCGGCGGCGGTGGTGTGGGAGCTGTTGATGCCATGCCCATATTGTGCCATGCCTCTGCTGCTGCGGCTGCTGTTGCTGCTGCTGCTGCTGCTGCTGCTGGTGTTGCTGGTGCAGGTGGCGGGCGTGGACGCTCCTGCAGGCTTTGCTGCTGATGGTGGCGGCGGTAGTGTGGGAGCAGTAGATGCCGTGCCTTAACTGTGTCGCTATGCCTCTGCTGCTGCGGCTGTTGTTGCTGGTGCTGCTGCTGGTGCAGGTGGCGGGCGTGGACGCTCCTGCAGGCTTTGCTGCTGATGCTGGGGGCGGTGGTGTGGGAGCAGTTGATGCCATGCCCTAATTGTGCCATGCCTCTGCTGCTGCGGCTGCTGTTGCTGCTGCTGCTGCTGCTGCTGGTGTTGCTGGTGCAGGTGGCGGGCGTGGACGCTCCTGCAGGCTTTGCTGCTGATGCTGGCGGCGGTGGTGTGGGAGCAGTAGATGCCGTGCCTTAACTGTGTCGCTATGCCTCTGCTGCTGCGGCTGCTGCTGCTGGTGCTGCTGCTGCAGGTGGCCGGCGTGGACGCTCCTGCAGGCTATGCTGTTGATGGTGGGGCGGTGGTGTGGGAGCAGTGGATGCCGTGCCCTGACTGTCCCTCAGTGCCTCTGCTGCTGCTGCTGCTGTTGTTGCTCATGTTGTTGCTGCAGGTGCCGGGCGCGGACGCTCCTGCAGGCTTTGCTGCTGATGGTGGCGGCGGTGGTGTGGGAGCAGTTGATGCCGTGCCTTAACTGTGTCGCCATGCCTGTACTGCCGCGGCTATTGCTGCTGGTGCTGCTGCTGCTGGTGCAGGTGGCCGGCGTGGACGCTCCTGCAGGCTTTGCTGCTGATGCCGGCGGCGGTGATGTAGGAGCAGTTGATGCTATGGCAGCGTTGGTGGGGGCAGGCCCACGCGCGCCTGGCGGTGGCAGGGCTGGCCAGTTGGGCGATGCTGCTGATGCTGCTGCTGCTGGTGGTGGGGGCGGTTGGGGCCGCAGAGCCGGCAGCTCGCAGGAAGCTGTGTACTGGCCACAGCCGCTTAAGGTGAGAGACAATGTTATCGTTATGTTATTTTGTGGTAAGCTATAATGGTTGATGAAGGCAACCTGCCTTACATGGGGATGCAGTGGGAGCTGTTGATGCCATGGCTGCACTGGTGGGGGCAGGCCCACGGGCGCCTGGCGGTGGCAGGGCTGGCGAGCTGGGCGATGCTGCTGTTGCTGCTGGTGGGGGCGGTTGGGGCCGCAGAGCTGCTAGCTCGCAGGAGGCTGTGTACTGGCCACAGCCGCTCAAGGTGAGACAAGCTCTGTTGAACCCAAATGCTGTGATGGGTGATGAAGGCATGGGATGCAGCGGGAGCCAGGGATCCTACAGCTGGGCAGGTACCGTACCAGCCCCTCGGGACTGGTAGGGATGGTAGGGTGCGTGAAGGCGCATGAGGTTTCCTCATCGTCACACACGCCCCCTTCCTGAACTTACGCGGGTGTTGAGTGTGAACACACCACGCGTAGCTCATTCATTCATTCAGCTGGGCTGTTGGGGCCATGCCAATGCGCGCCTATCGGCGACAGGGCACGGCAGCTGCTGCTGCTGGTGGCGGTTGGGGCCGCAGAGCTGCTAGCTCGCAGGAGGCTGTGTACTGGCCACAGCCGCTCAAGATGAGACATTTTTTGTCACTTGGCACATAGCATTGGTAGCAATAGGCCCAATAGCAATAGGCAATAGACCCAGTGAGCATCAGCTGCATCGGTGCAGGCAATCATCTGCTGATGTCACTGCTGCATTGCTGCTGCTGCTGCTGCTGCTGCTGCTGCAGATCCCCGAGCCCGTCGAGGAGGCGTGCAGCATGCCGCACTACTTCATCTGCTGACATCACTGCTGCTGCTGCTGCTGCTGCTGCTGCTGCAGATCCCGGAGCCTGTCGAGGAGGCGTGCAGCGTGCCGCACTACTTCATCTGCCCCATTACACACAGCATCATGCTGGAGCCTGCAGTGACCAGCAGCGGCGCTACGTACGAGCGCTCAGCGATCATGGAGTGGCTCAGGGCGCAGAAGTGAGCTGCTGCGCACTTGTGTTTGACCAATGGGGGCATTGGTACCTGTATGTCTGGCTAATCATTGGGGATGAGGGCGGCAGCAGTGGTGCTTGAGCGTTGCATTGCTGCTGCGGAGTTTTCGTGCGTGGCTGAGTTGGCAGTTGGCAAGCCAGTGCAACGCCTGCCACCACTGCCCAATGCCTGCTAATCGCCTGCTAGTACAGTGCAGCTGCGTCTAGATATCTCATCATGTGCTTGTCATGTTGTGTGCTGCAGGCGTGACCCGTTGACCAGCAGGGACCTGCGGCCTGATCAGGTCACTGCACGAAGCCTGCCAATCGCATGCCAGTACAGTGAAGCCATGTTTATAATCATCAAATTGTCATGTTATGTGCTGCAGGCGCGACCCGTTGACCAGCAGGGACTTACGGCCTGACCAGGTTCGCCCCAACCTTACACTGTACCGCACCATGTCTGATGTCTCATCATCTGCTTATTGCATATATCATGTGTGCTGCAGGCGCGACCCGTTGACGAGCCGTGACCTGCGGCCGGACCAGGTCAGCCCTAACCTTGCACTGTACCGCGCCATAGAGGAATGGATAGAGTCCTGCAAGCAGATGCTGGACAAGCAGCAGCAGCAGCAGCAGCAGGGATCCGGCAAAGCGGCTGCACAGGATAAAGACAAAGAAAGAGAAAGAGAGAAGGACAAAGCCAGGCGCCGCAGCATTGGCGGCCGGCGCTGCAGCACGGACCGGCGTTCAAGCACGGATACTGCGTGTGTGCCGGAGGCTGTAGATCAAGCCGGCCGGCCGCAGCAGCAGCAGCAGGGGCCTGCTGTGGCGGAGTCATTGCAATGACAGAATGATGTCACTGCAGCAGTTGCGCAGTGAATGATCAGGGTAGATAGGGCTTTGTGAAGAGTTGGCGGCAAGTCTCGTGATGCTGATACGCAGCATTCGTGCAATGGCTGGGACATAATGCTTCAAGCAACAACAGTGTCGTTTAGCTCTAGCACATGCCAGGCGCCCAGCAAATCAGGGAGGTTGAATGCCTGGCGAGTGATGCAAGGCATTCAGGCTCAACACTTGCTTGTGTGTACGGCGCTAGGTCTAGCAACTGCAGCGATTTTGTACGCAACGCAATCCATGGATAACAAAGTTTTTCTATTCAACGCGATGTATGTGTACATCAAGTATTGCATGTCAGTGCGTATGTATGCTTATGTCGAGTGTGTAGGCTGCAGTGTGATCTGCCACCTCTCGTGCTGTGCTGTGCCATTTTTTGACTGTGCCACCTGGTGATAAACCCCAGGGTGCTGTTATTTTTGAGCCAGCTCGTGCCGGCCTTCAGTGCTGTACCTCTCTGTGTATGCTACAATATCATCTGCAATAGGATTAGAACATCATTTGATGATGAGGATTAGAACATCAATCATGCGTGTGGGATGTATCAGTTTTCGGCCTGTTATGAATTTAATTGCGCTGGGACGCTGCATGTGGCAGGGAAGCGTCGGCTATTGCAGATCACTGCGTGTTGGCAAAACACATGATCAGCTGCGCAGCGTGCTGTGACAGGTCGTTCCAATGTTTTCGTTCAGGACTATGCTTGTGTTGCTTGTGAGCGCTTGGTGTGAAGGCCAGGTGTCAAGCAGACCCTGGAGTGGAGCGTTTCAGTCAGGCTGTGTGTACAGTCTAGACAGATCTGTGTACACTCTGGATTGCTTGTGACACTGGCGGAATCATCCTGAACAAACTAGCGATATATTGTTGGGAGTGTGCCACACTGCGCTAGTCAGAAGGTTTTTGGCTGCTGCAGCTGTTTGGTCAGGCGTTGGGTACGGTCAGCTGGGTCTTGGTGCTTCGTTCGTTTCTTGTCTTGTGGTTGCCGCTGGCACGCAGACTGTGACGGTCTGCTGAGGCTAGCGCATTTGCGGCTGGACTTGCAACGTGTGCTGGGCAGAGCTGTGCATTGGCTGGCTTGTATTCATTACCTGCTGGTGTGGCCATTCTGCAAGCAAGTGGGGGCTGCAGGCGATGTGTGTGTTTTTTTAGAGAATTGATGAGGTTACATTGGTCTGCTCAGGCGCCTACGGCGCAAACGAAGACCTGGTAAACAGGATTTCAGAGGCTCAAAAACAGTATGCTGCTGCCTGTACAAGCAACGCCCAACCTCTAAAGGCAGCCGGTTCTGGCAGTAGCATTCAACTAGTGTTGATAACTGCAGAGTCATATACAGATAGAAAGCATGTATGGTCATGACACACAGGATATCGGCTGCAGCTGCAGCATGTTATCTGATATTGAAGGTCAGTCAACGCCGTACGACACGCATGCCATTTCCTGAAATCAAAACAACATGCCATGACATGAATGGTTGTAGCGTTAGTAACAAGGTACGTGCTGTGTTTGGTATTTTAATGGTAACTGCAAAATCAGTCAAAGCCTCCCAAAATGAGGCTTTTGCAGCATGTATTGCTACTGTTTCAATCATGTCTGGCATGTGTGTGTTGAATTGGTCCACTGTGCAAGGTGGTCAAGTCCTGTGTTTGGGCACCGGTTTCGAAAGGGCGACCTGTTGTGGGGGCGATGTCCCGACCCACGTGGTGGATGCGGTGCCGTCTTTTGTGATCTGCAATGCTGTCCTTTAGGTGCGGGGCGTGGCAGATGACATCTCTGTGCCAGACACACACGCTCGTGTCAACAACACATGTGTGCGTGCATCAGGCCGAGTGTGGCACAGCTTTGCACTACTATCTCTGCTCGAACATAGCATAGCTTGTTGTCTAGTTTGGATGCTTGGCCAAGTGTGCTGAGTGTGACTGCCCACCTGCAGCAGACTTGTTTGGTGTTCTCGTTGCTTTAAACGCTATTCAAGCTCCGATCAGTAACTTTCAAGGCAGCATTAGGCCGCTGGATCAACGTGCACAGTTGGGCACACCACTAATGGGCCCAGGCCGGCCGGAGCTTCTCACCAAGCTCTGAAGTAGAACAGCATTCTGCGTTTTCTGGAGATCTCTCGGTTGGCCGGGGCTCGGTGCCCTGGCCGCGGCAGTGCAGCACTCACCACCATCGAGCGCCTCTCTTGAGGTCGATGGGGAGTGAGGCTACGCAGCAGGGGAACCATGCTGCGCGCTTTGCGGAACCGCCAACAAATCAGCAGTTTGACCAGCCACAGCAGCAGCCAAATCATCAGCAGGAACAGCAGCAGCTGGAGCCTGCCCAGCAGCAGAGCCTGGATTACTTGCTCAACATCATCAGCCAGGTCGCAAAAGATGATCCAACTGGCGTTTTTGAGTACCCAGTGGTGAGCTTCTAGTGTTCGCCCATCAGCAGTGGACTAGGGCTTGTGCCAGGGCATCAACAAGCACTCTGTTCTGCACGATGATTGCGCCGATTCTGCAGCAAGAACACCACACATACAGCTGCATCCTATAAAGCAGCACCTCGTCAATAGCAGTTTGAACTGTCTTGGCCATGAAACCTGTCTGCATCTGGTTGTCACGCTGGCACACATGTACTCGACGCACATGTCAGCAACTGCCTACTCAGCAGCTCAGCTTGCAGGATGGCAACCTGGTGCGTCCGCAACTGCGACACGATCAAGCAGCAAACATATCAGTTCAATATACAAGCTTATCAGAGGCTCATGCTCATTTCTTGTGTGCTGTGCCTTCTTGCTTGCTTGTTTGCTTGCTTGCAGAATGGACACCTGGGGCCTGGCTGCTCCGACAAGATCAAGCAGCGCACAGATATCAATTTGACTTCAGCACACACTCTGCAGGCTCAAGCTGCATCTGTCTTGTGGTGTGCCTCCTTGCTTGCTTGCCTGCTTGCTTGCAGGACGGCGACTTGGTGCCTTTCTACTATGACACGATGAAGCAGCAAACAGGCTTCATTGCAGCTTGGTTCAACCGCACACTCTGCAGGCTCATGCTTCATTTGTCCTGTCGTGTGCCTCCTTTCCTGCTTGCTTGCAGGACGGCGACTTGGTGCCTGGCTACTATGACAAGATCAAGCAGCAAACAGACCACACTCTGACTTCCGTTGACTTTTAAAACACACTCTGCAAGCTCATGCTGCATTTGGCTTAATGTGTGCCTTCTTGTTTGCTTGCTTGCAGGACGGCGACTTGGTGCCTGGCTACTATGACAAGATCAAGCAGCCCATGTGCTTCCACAGCATGCGCACCAAGCTGCAGGCCCGCGAGTACAGGTCAGCAGCAGCAGCAGCAGTCGCGGTTGGAAAGCAGTTGGTGCCGGCAGCGGCAGCGGCAGCGGCAGCAACAGTGCACGCGTGACTACAAGCAGCAGGATCAGCATCTGTTTTGTGTATTGCAGCAGAAGCAGCAGCAGCAGCAGTGGCCATCAGAAAGCAATTGGTGTCGGCAGCAGCAGCAGCAGCAGCAGTGGCACACATGGCCAGCAGCAGCAGGATCAGCATATGTCTTGTGAAACTCAGCAACAGCAGCAGCAGGGGCAAGATCAACAGCAGTGGCACGTGTGACCAGCAGCAGCAGGGTCAGCACCTGTCTTGTGTATTGCAGCAACAGCAACAGTGGCAGCAGGGGCAAGATCAGCAGTTGCTTCTGGGCAGCAACACCAGCAGCAGCTGTACCTGCCTTGCGGCCGTGGCAGCAGCAGCTGCAGTCTGAAGCGTACATTCCAGCAGTTCTTGGTTGTTGCAATGGCGCCGCGGACAGCACGGGTGCAGCAGATATAACAACAGCACCGGCAGCAACTGCAGCTGCAGCAATCTATAGGCTTGCAACACAAGCGCAGGCATGAGGTCAGCCGCATGTGCTGCTGTAGCTATAGCGAGCTACATGTTAACATCAAATCTTATTGAACGTTCAACACGTTGTTCTGTGCCGCCTTTTCTGCCTGCAGGACATGGCGGGAGTTTTCGAAGGACATGGACCTGATCTTTGAAAACGCAAAGTGAGCAAGGCTGGCTGTATGTACCAGTTACTGCTGCGCCGTTCATGTTGTGATGCTTTTTATGCATTACGTTTGCATCTGTGGTGTGCAGGTTTTTGATTGGAGTGTACATGAGAGCTTCTGCTAGGCTGCTGGGCCAATGCATCTGCTGTGTGTGTTGCCTTGCATGCCCCCTCTGTTGTGCATTGCAGCAGCCGGTGTCTCTACTGTTGCACATGCAGCACAGCCAACACCATGCGCCACACAAGGTGCAGTTCTGCTTCAACACATCGCAAACACAGCACCCACACCACGCACTTCTGGTCAAACGCACTTCAGGCCCCTGCTCACTTCAGCTCCCTGCAAGGCTGTGATACAACAGCCAACACCTTAACCTGATCGCTGCATCCACTGCATCATTACTGTGCAATCGCTGTGTGCCCGCAGGACGTTCAACCCTGCGCAGCGCCGCATCCATAAGACTCTGATCAACAGCCAACAACACTGATTGCCTGTCAATTTTTGTTGCTGTATGCCCGCAGGACGTTCAACCCTGCGCAGCACCGCATCCTCAATCTGGCATTCAAGAATCTGAGTGCCTCATCTAATGCATCATGACTGTGTTATTGTGTGCTTGCAGGACGTTCAACCCTGCGCAGTACCACAACCACAAGCTGGCCATCAACCGCTAAAAATATGGATCGTTTGTTTTATAGCATCATTTCTGTGTTATTGTGCCTGCAGGACGTTCAACCCTGCGCAGCATCGCATCCAAAAGATTCTGATCAACCGCTAACAACACTGATTGCCTGGCAATTGCATCGTTGTTGTATTGTGTGCAGGACGTTCAACCCTGCGCAACACCGCATCCACAAGCTGGCCATCAACAGCTAACAACACTGATTGCCTGCCAGCTGCATCGTTGTTGTTGTGTGCTTGCAGGACGTTCAAACCCGCGCAGCACCTTATCCAACAAATCTGATCGCCTCATCCACTGCATCATCACTGTGTCATAGAACGGATTCAGACTGTAATTTCTGTGCTTGCAGGACGTTCAACCCTGCGCAGCACTGCATCCAAAAGCTGGCATTGAATAATCTGATTGCCTCATCTAATGCATCATTACTGCGTTATTGTGCGCTTGCAGGACGTTCAACCCTGCGCAGCACCGCATTCACAAGCTGGCCATCAACAAATACGACTGCCTAATGCACTGCATCAATATTGTTTTATTGTGCTTACTGTGTTATTGTGTGCCCGCAGGACGTTCAACCCTGCGCAGCACCGCATTCACAAGCTGGCCATCAACAGCTAACAACACTGATTGCCTGTCAATTGCACCGTTGTTATTGTGCATGCAGGACGTTCAACCCCGCGCAGCATCGCATCCACAAGCTGGCCATCAACATCCAGCGCAACGCACGCAAGCTGCTGCAGCAGAGCGAGCTGCCTGCGCGGCGCTGCATCCACCTGCTGCACCCAGCGGGGCCCAAAGCAGCAGCAGCAGAAGAGGAGGCACAGATCTTGTGCACCAAAGATGACGCGCGTAGCAGCCAGCTGCTGCTGGCTCCTACAGTGAGCTTTGACGCAGATGAAGCCGGCCACACTGCAGCAGCAGCAGCAGGGGATGGCACAGCACACAGCGCGCTTCATCCACAGGCGATAAAGCTTGAAGGTGGCGGCTCCATGCCGCTGCCCGCTGCTGCTGCTGCTGCTGCTGCTGTGGGATTGCCGCTGCCAGCTGTCGTGCCGCCACAGCCAGAGGACTTGGCAGCAGCAGCGCAGCTTTGGGATGCGTCAAATGAACAGCTGGGTTTAGGAGACTGGGGTTTGCTGTTTAGGGAGCTGCCTGAACCCCAGTTGGATAACTTGATGCAGCAGCTGAAGCAGCCGGTGCTGTACCAGCCGTACAGCACAGCGAGTAGCAGCAGCGGCAGAGGGGGTAGAGCTACCGGACAGCAGCAGCAGCAGGCGGCGGCTGCAGCCAGTGCGCAGCAGCCAGACCCCCAGCAGCAGCAGCAGCAGCAGCAGCAGAGCTCTGCTGATTGGAGGCATGTGAGGCAGCCAGTGGCGTGGCGCTGCAAGTGGCTCCACACACGCATCCACGAGCTCAGCTCACTGATTAGCTTGCTGCAGTCGCCAGGCAGTACAGTGCCACTGAATGTACTGCCTCCGGCAGCAGCGGCAGCAGCAGCAGGTGCTGACGCAGCCGCAGCAGCTGCTGCCGCTGCTGCTGCTGCCGTAGCGGCAGCTAGCGCTGGCGGCAATGATGCTGCTACAGCTGCAGCAGCTGCTGCAGCGACGGCAGCGGCGTTTGCTAGTACAACTAACAACAATAACGCGAGCAGCAGTGTGGATGGTGGGGGTGGGGGTGACAGTGTGCAGCTGCTGCAGGTGCAGCAGCGAGGTGTGCTGCTGCAGCAGCACCTAGAGTGCGTAGTGCAGAAAGGCAGCAGCATTCTGGCCAGCCCGTTCTATGCTGCTCATTTAGCTGGCACACATACTGATGCGCTGCCACCACGGCTGCTCAAGCAGCAGCCTGCAGCAGCAGAAGAGCAGCAGCAGCAGCAGCAGCAGGATGAACAGCAGCAGCAGCAGGGTGGTGACGCCATGGACGTAGATCAGCCTGCTGCTGCTGCTGAGAGTGCTGCTGCTGCCGCAGATGCTGCGCCGCAGCCAACGGTTGCCGAGCAGCAGCAGCAGCAGCCTCTTGACTCTGCAGCAGTGGCAGCAGCTGCTGCTGCTGTCAGTCAAGCCACAGATCCAGCGCTCATCTTCAGCAGCCTAGAGCTCGTCGAGCAGCAGCTCGTCGCAGCACGCCTTCTGCTGAGCCGCGCGTACGGCATCGAAGTATCGCTTTCGCCAGCTGGCGTTCGACTCGGCCAATACACCGCAGCTCGCCTGCTCGGCGATGCTTCCGGTGCCGGTACGGGCACTGGCCGCGGAGGTGCTGCCGGCACGACCGGCTCGAAACGAGCTGCAGGAGCAGCGGGATTAGGCGGGCTATCTCGAGCAGGGTCTGGGATGTTAGGTGGTGGGGCTCGGGGTTTACAGCGCGAGGGTTCTATGGCGGGCAGTATGAAGAAGCGCAAGGTTGAGCGCAGCGGCATTGCTGGCATTGGAGGGGTGGTGGAGGATGATGGCGTGCTGAGTCCGAGTGCGTCACTGCCGGCAAGGCTCATGGAGCGAGCGGTGAGTCGCTGTTATTGAGGGCAGCTGTTTGTGTGTGTTTGGTTTCAGTTGTGTGCTGTGTGCTGCATGCTGCAACTTGGGGGCCAGGTTTGGTTGTATCCAGGGATTAGGGGCGGCTTCATTTGTGCAGTGTGGGGCTTGGGCTGGTCGTTGTTGAGGCTTCTATTGTTGGCGGCATTGTGAGAAGATCATGGTATTCTCAGCCAGAGTGCGTCACTGCCGGCGCGGCTGATGGAGCGAGCGGTGAGCTGCTGCAGCTGTTTGTGTCTGGTGTGCTGCAAGCTGTGTCTTGGTGCCACGGTTGGTTGTGTCCAAGATTCAGGGGCGTGTATTTCTACTATTGTTGGCGGCAGTGTGGGAGGATGATGGCGTGCTCAGTCTGAGTGCGTCACTGCCGGCACGGCTGATGGAGCGCGCGGTGAGTGCTGACAGCTGTTGTGTCTTGTGTGCTGTGGTTTGCAAGCTGCGGCTTGGAGGCCGGGTTTGGTTGTGTCCAAGCTTCAGGGGCTTGCTCAGTTGTGGAGTGCCGGGCGTGGGCTGTTCAACGTTGTGAGGATGGTGGCGTGCTCAGTTTGACCGCGTCGCTGCTGGCAAGGCTGATGGAGCGAGTGGTGAGTTGCTGCAACCTATTGCTTCTGCTGTGTGCTGCATGTCAGATGCCAGGTGTTGTCCAAGGTTCAGACACATTTCACAGCGTTGGGTGTTGTCCAAGGTTGAAGGATATTACCATGTGTTGGTGACGTGCGGTGTGCTGCATGCTTGCTGCTGCTGCTGCTGCTGCACTAAATGCTCAATGTCACCCTCCAAAAGGAGGGGTTCCTGAGTTCGATGTTGAATGACACCCTGCTGCTGCTGCTGCTGCTGCCGCTGCTGCAGGTGACGTCCATCCACATCCCCTCAGTGCGTGAGCTGCCCAGTGAGGAGTGGGCAGCGCGGCAGGCTGCAGCCACCAGCTGGCGCGCGGCAGTCAAGGCACACGGCCAGCGGCAGGGACTGGCCAAGCCTCCACCAGAGGTCAACTGCGAGTGCTTGATATCGGTGTTTTTGTTAATGTCCAACATATGTTGTGCGACGCATGTTCATGCGTATGCGATTGTTGGGTGTTTCTTGAGCGTGAAATGCACGGTAGTGTGCAGTTACTTGCTGCCGAGGAGGGCAGCATGAATGCGCAGGGACTGGCCAAGCCTCCACCAGAGGTACAGCGCAAACCATTCTCCTGTTTTTCTTGTGTTGAATGGAAGAACCGACACATGTTGTGTGTTGGCAAGTGATGGGTGTGCCTGTCAGCCGCATGAAATGCACGATGGTGTGGCGTCGCGTGCCTGCGACCTGCGGCTGCTATCATTGGCCAGCTGCACTGAACGCACATTCATGATGATTCTGGTGTGTCGCAGGGTGCGCCGTGTGCTGGATGCGCTTGCTGCCGAGGAGGGCACGCATCAATGTGTACTTACTGCTCAGCTGCTGCTGCTGCTGTGTGGTCCAGCATCAATGTGTACATGTTGCTCAGCTGCTGCTGCTGCTGCTGCTGCGTGTCGCAGGGTGTGCCGTGTGCTGGATGCGCTTGCTGCCGAGGAGGGCACGCATCAATGTGTACTTACTGCTCAGCTGCTGCTGCTGCTGCTGCTGCTGTGTGGCCCAGCATCAATGTGTACATGTTGCTCAGCTGCTGCTGCTGCTGCTGCTGCGTGTCGCAGGGTGCGCCGTGTGCTGGATGCGCTTGCTGCCGAGGAGGGCACGCATCAATGTGTACTTACTGCTCAGCTGCTGCTGCTGCTGCTGCTGTGTGGCCCAGCATCAATGTGTACATGTTGCTCAGCTGCTGCTGCTGCTGCTGCTGCGTGTCGCAGGTGCGCCGTGTGCTGGATGCGCTTGCTGCCGAGGAGGGCAGCATCAATGCGTACATATTGCTCAGCTGCTGATACTGACGCTGCTGCTGCCCCTGCTGCTGCATGGTAGGAGGTGTGGCAGTGTGGAGGCGCATGAGGTCTTCCTTGTCGACACACACACCTTCTCCCCCTCCTGAACTTACGCGGGTGTTGAGTGTGAACACACCACGCGCACCTCATTCAATATCGCTGCTGCCGCTTTTGTGACAGGTGCGGCGTGTGCTGGATGCGCTTGCTGCCGAGGAGGGCAGCAGCAGCGAGGACACCAGCGACGAGGCGTACTGCAGGCTGCACAAGCCGCTGGAGGAGGATGAGCACATACGGCTCAACGGGCCAACAGGTGCGAGGCAGAGGCTTTTTAACGGTCAAAAAAATAAAATCATAGAATACATTATGTTTTATTTAAAATATAAAAACATAATACCAATACTAAATGTGTAAATTGAGAAAAAAGTCAAGGTAGTTAAGGTAGTAGTAAAGGTAAAGTTCCACCTTTTTGTTATTTCAAGCATATAAGCACATAGCAGCAGAGCACATACGGCTCAACGCGCCGACAGGTGCGTAGCAGAGGCTTGTTAACATTTAAAAAAATCATAGAATATGTTATGTATTATATAAAATAACACCAATATAAAATGTGTGAATTGGTATAAAAAAATTCCACCTCTTTGTTGTTTCAAGCATATAAGCCGCTGGAGGAGGACGAGCACATACGGCTCAACGGGCCAACAGGTGCGTGGCTGATATCACATTGTAAGATGTGTGTTGCACACACAATCCAGACAGCATGTGCTTGTTGCAGAAGGTATCTGAAAGGTAGTGCCACAGCACCACATGCGGCTCAAAGGGCCAATTGGTGCGTGCCACATTTCGCGAAGTGCTGCTCTTGGCAGCTGTCAGCTGGGCAACAGTATTGTCAGGAAACAAAGCGCAGCAGCGGATCTGAACACATGTCAGCCTGTCATGATGGGTACAGCTGTACTTCTGTAGTTTGGCCGCATTGAAGCCTGCACAGCAACGAGGCAGGGCAGTTGCATTGGCAGCGGTTAACATGCCCAAAGCAGCATATGTGTTGCACAGGTGTTGGCTGCTGGGGGGGCTTGAGGTGGAGTCGGCTGCCGACTTATACTGTGATGTACAATCAGGCTGTGGTTGCGCACACAATGTTGAAGGCACGTGCTTGCTGCAATATATCAACTGCTGTGTGCTGTCGTTCCACGCATGATGGGGCACATTCTGCATGTGCTAATTTTGTCTGGTGTAGCTGCGCATAATTATAGTAAAGTAATCACTTGCCTGCAAGGTGATGCCCAACAGCAAGCAGCAGGCTGTGGCGGCTGACGATCCCAGCTGAGTGTTAGCTGTGCCTGGATTCACTTGACTCTGCAGGTGGCGGCCGCAAACGCAACAAGAACAAGACAAAGCAGACAGGCGGCACCTCCAAGCAGCAGCAGCAGCAGCCAGAGTCGCCTTTCAGCAAGCAGCAGCGCGAGCAGCAGCCTGACAGTACAGCAGCAGAGCGTGACAGCAGCCCAGCAGCAGCAGTAGCAATACCGGCCAAAAGTGCTGCAGTCCAATCAACAGCAGCAGCACCTGCACGTGCCGTGTCGATTGGTATTGCTGCTGGTGCAGGGTCTGGAGGCTCTGGTCAGTTGCCATCAGCACGGGCATCGCCAGATGCTGCTGCTGCAACTGCAGCTGCTAGCCAGCCAGCAGCAGGGTCCGGCAGCCGTCCAAGGTCACCGCTGAAGCACAACAGCAGCACAGCAGAACCATCTGTCGCTGCTGCTGTGCTGGCTGCTGCTGCGGGCATTGATGCAGGGCAGCAGCAGCAGCAGCAGCAAGGACGGCAGTTGTTAGCAATGGCTACTGGCGCAGCAGCAGACCAGCAGCAGCAGCAGCAGCGTGCAGATGCGGTAGCAGGTGTTGCAGCGAAGCAGCAGCAGCAGCTTGTAGGAAAGCAGGCGGCAGCTCCAGCAGCAAGCAGCAGCAGCGGCGGTGCTGCAGCAGCCGCTGGCGGGGGTACCGGTGGCGGCACCAGCAGCAGCGCTTTGCGTACGAGCAGTAGAGAGCTAGCACATCGGCTGACGCCTCAACTGCTGGCATCCACACGCAGCAACGGTGCAGTCAGCAGCAGTGGTAAGGCCGTTGCTGCTGCTGCTGCTGCTGCTGGTAAGCAGGCTCCTTCTGGCAGTAGGGACGCTGGTGAACCGAAGACCGCAGCAGCAGGTGCAGCTGGTAGTGATGCTGCAGCAGCAGGTGGCAGCAGCAGACCGCGATCGAGCAGCCGCCAGCGCGGAAGCTCCGTCGCTGCTGCTGCTGCTGCTGCTTCTGGTAAAGAGGCCAAGGAGCCTCCTGCTGCTGCTGCCAAGGCAGCAGAGCAGCAGCAGCAGCAGCGAGCAGGTAGTGTCCCGCGCGAGACAAGCAAAAGCGCTAGTCCAGCAGGGGGCAGAGGCAGCAGCCCAGCAGCAGCAGGTGCTGGCGCTGCATCTGCTGCGGCTGTTGCTGCTGGCACGCGCAGGGCGCATGCTGCTGCAGCAGCGGCGGCTGCGTCAGGAGGCAGCAAGGGCCGCAGCAGCAGCAGGATGAGGGGGCAGTCGGTTGGCAAAGATAAGGAAAAGGAAAGGGATGTGCACAGGACCAGGAACGAGAGGCCTAGGCGGTAGCGCTGCTGCATAAGGCAACTGCTTGCGCATGCGTTGCAACGGTTGCAAGTTGCGTTTCAACGGATGCAAGTGGCTCGCTGCTGCTTGATGCAACTGCTTGCGCATGGATGAGGTCCAATCAGCTGGCAGCAACGAGTGCGATTTGACTGCGACTGCAGTAGCCCAAGTTGGTATGCCAGAGGTCCGGGGAGGAGTAGATGGTCCAACCAGCGGCTGGTTTTGCTGTGAGGGTGCTGGTGTTGTTAAACGTGCCTTTGCTTCTTGTGCTTCTCAAATGCGCTATGGACAGTATGCAGCAGGATGAGCCTGCTTCTGCCAAGCGTGGTGCTTTAGGGTGCTGTGGTCTTTGGCCCCCCTCATGATTACTGCGCTGTTACCAAACACCTCGTGGTCGGTTCCTTATTAGGGGAAAACAAGCGCCTCGTGATCATGGTTCGCTGCTCGGTGTGGCGCTGACCCAGTGCCACTGAGTGCTGGTCAGCATGAGCAGCCGCGGAAGCCTGAGGCCTAGAACCAGTGTACCATGTCCTCAGCGCCCGCTGATGTCATGCTCCACGAGGCATGCGATTGCGGCCGATGGTTATGATGTACGTAGTTTGTCGGCTTCTGGATTTAGTAGTGAAATAGTTGGTGTCACCGGCAGCTCTCATCGGCACCGATAGTTCACCGCAGACGTAGATGTATCATGGTGGAACCATATAACTGCTTGAAGACGGACTCATTGTCAGCGTTTGCAATGCCGAACACCCCCGTACTGCTGGGAGCCAGCAGGAATCCACCAGACCCGCCGACCAGTGAAGGCGCTAAGGTCCCTTGGGGAGGTTGGGGCATTGACGTAAGCCTGGAGACGACGTCAGACGGCTTCTGCTATAAAGTACGCATCAGCGTGCATGGCAAGGCTCGATTCCTTGACAGGTGAGCTTCAAAAGGTGTCTTGCCATCAGGAATTTCGCAGAAGGACGATTTGCAGCGCACTCCACTTCAATAGGTTTGTCAAATTTACGGTAACCTATAATTCACAGCCACAGCTCTGTCAACGATCGTCACCGACCGGTTGCCCTAAGCTGTACTAGAGTGCCGTTCCCTTGCGTTCCTCTTGCTTGCTCTTCCTGCCTTTTGTCGGAAGAACTCATTTACATGCAATCCGGATGCAATAACTCGACAAGCTGATCACAGCAAGCATGATGCATCAGCTGTGCTTCTTGACCTGCACACTAAGGGTAACCTGATGCCCAACACAATGTCAGTATAGTTGGGATCGCTGTCACATCTGCCACTATCAAACAATTAGCACGTAAGCACTATCACAGGCAGCTGGCTCAGGCGTAATAGCTGGCACCCATTTGAACTGCAGCCAGCCCTCCATTGTGACGCCTTTGTTGGCCTGCCTGCAGCTGACACCTCACAGTGTGCCAAAACCATCCTCAATCATTTGAGTATGTGCGTATCATCCCTGAAATTAATCATTTGTGGCTGCACTCAGTCAAACTCAAGGATACCGGGTGCTGCTTCCATTTTACATGTACAGCCACTGCTGTACCACACTCTCTGCCACCTGTGAAACACATCTGCCCCAGGCTGATTGATCTGCCCTTCTAATGTGTTCACGTGTGCACACAGGTTTTCAGAGATGGTCACAGCCCAGCTTGCCTACGATGCAGCTGCACGACAGCTGCGGGGGCCAGGCACAAGCACAAACTATGATGACAACACTCCGCTGCTCAACGACACAGCAGCACTTCAGAAGGTGCAGGCATTTGTGCTCAGGATGCAGGACCAGCAGCACAGCAGCAGCAGGCGAGCAAAGCTTGCTGCAAGCAGCAGCGGCAGCAGCAGCAGCAGCTCCCTCGGCTATAATCACATGCAGCAGGCAGCTGCAGCTGCGGCAGCTCCTGCTGCTGTGCCAGACTCTGCACAGCAGCAGCAGCAGTGGAATATGACAAGCAGCAGTCCTTCAGAGTGCCCTTCTATGTATGGCAGCGTTTTGCAGGAGCAGCAGCAGGACAGTCCGCTGCTTGATATGCTCATGAGTGATGACAGCAGCAGCAGGATGCAGCAGCCTTGCAACTGGGGCTGGCCGGCAATGCTGCAACTGCTGCAACAACAACCAACCAGCAGCAGATGGGCCAGCTAGATGATGCGTTGCTGCAGGCACTACTGCAGCCGGAAGCCACGTTTCCTAGCTATTTCACAGGCCACCCCTGGAACCCTGATGCAGCAGCAGGAAGCAGCTTCAACACAGCTGCTGTTTTATCTGCTGCAGCAGCTCAAGCAGCAAGGCTGGGTGGCTTTATTCAGGGCAGCTACAGCAGGCAGCACACAGGCATCAGCGGCGGCATTGACTACAGGCAACCGACACATGTTCAGCAGCTAGCGCTGCCAGCAGCTGCTGAAAGTTGCAACATTACTGCCGGCTTTGCGCCTGCACCTTTTGCAGCAGCTGCTGTTAGTGCCTTTGCTGGGGGTCCTGGCCCTGCAGACCTGCTGCTGACACTGCAGCAGCCTGCAATGGGAACAGCAGCAGGAGGAGGCACAACGGCTGCATCTGCGTGGGCAAAGCCCTCGCCTAAGGGCATAGCTGTGCAGAGCGGCATGCAGGACATCTGGGCAACTGCCAGCACTGCAAAGGAGCCCCAGCAGCAGCAGCAGCAGTTGCTTGCATCTCAGCTGAGTGATGACGAGTGGGATCTGCTGCTGCCGCCACTGCCTGCGCCCTTGCTGCAGCAGCAGCAGCAGCAACAGCAGGCCTTGCTGGATGCCTCGGCCTGCGTTCCAGCAGCGACGCCGTCGCCACCAACAGCAGCAGCGACTGCAGGGCCAGCATCTTATCTGTTTGGCAGCAGCAACAACTGCCCAGGTGGCTGGGTGAATGTAGCCGGCGTTAGCAGCTGTGGGGATGTGCTGGCCTTTGCGCACGGCAGCATTTCTCGGCTGCTGCAGCTCAGTGTGAGGCTCATGTCGCGTGATGACAGCTGCTGCTCGCTTCCTGACTTCATAGCTTGGATGATCCAAGCTCGGAAGCAGCTAGAAGCCGAGGCGGCAGCAGGCAGCAGCAGCCGCGCAATACTGCAGCTGCTGTCACAGATCATGCTGCTGTTGTCGAGTGAATTAGCTGATGTGGAGGGCCGCGGCGTCATGTCATATCAGTGTGGGGTGCTAGCTGCTAGGCCTGGTGTACAGGCTCTAGTGGATCAGCTGATCGCTGCGCTTGCAAACTTGGGCGATCAGGTGTTCACTGCTGTCAGAGCAGCAGCTGCGAGCAGTGTGACGCAGCAGATGGTGGGCTCATGGATTGCGGGTCTGCAGCAGCAGGCTGCAAGCGGCAGTGCAGTGGATAGGTCTGTGCTGAAGCTGTGTAGTGCGCTGGTGCAGGGGTGAGTGTGGTTGTGCGCTGGTGCAAGTGAGGAGGAGCTACACCCGTCTGCAGAGTTCAGTGCAACTGCGCCGCCATGCTCTGGCCGCAAAACATGGCGACCCTGTGAGTGCAGTGGCAGGCTAGATCTGTATGCTTGTCCGAGGTTCAGCTTGAGTGCACATACAGGTTCTGTCAGTGGATTGTGACAGCCGCATGGCAGTTTGAAATCTAGCTGTCGCTGCATCTAGGCAAGCTGCTCTGTTTCTGGTCAGTTTTCAGCTACATGTAGGCACAGCTGCTCTGTTGCTGTCCAGATTTCCAGCTGCAGATCGCGTTTCTGGATCTATGCAGTTGCCGCACTGCGCCCAGTTCCAATGTGGCTGCTGATACTACTTGGCTTACAGTAGTTTCCAGATCATGGAGTCTGATATGTGTGCTGGCGAAGGCTTATGATAAAGAGTGGCGCTGGCTGTGGTGTGTTGCTTCATTGTTGCAAGCGTTTTGATTCAACTTATGATGGTGACTGTGCAAGCAGCTGCCTCCGTGTGCCAAGTGCTCTGAACGCAGGACAACTAGGTGGCGATGTGCAGGCAGATTTGGCGACATTTGGAGAGGCAAGCATTTCTTGATACAGGCGCATGCATAGTTGTGCAGCTCTGTTGCGGTCATCAATGCATTTTCAGCCTTGTGGGGTTGCGCCATTGCCCCTCACACAAACTACAACTGGCTTGCTGCCATTGAAACAGCAGCAACCGCTTTTGTGGACAGTCTGCTTATTGCACATGCTGTTTGAGGCAGGGGGATTGCACATACTGTCAGTAGAATCGGCTAGATCGCAATGCACCTGTGCCGTTATCTACTAGTTAGTCTTGTATAGCCGGCTGCATGCCCGATGCCAACGCTTGTCGCAGCCGTGTTTGATTCTGTTGTGTGACTGTGGCTGCCTGCAAAAGCAGGCTGGACTGCGTATGCACTGCTGCCACACGTGCTGGATGCCCCTTCTCGCGCTAAGTTTCTACCACACAGAACCCGTGCGGCCTCTTTGGGTTGAGTGCTGGTGCTCCCTGTGTACGTGGCGTGTCATCTGTACCAGAGGTGTTGCGTAGTCAGTTGTCTGCAACAGGTGCTGTCAGCGTGCGGTGCTCCGCTATTAGTACAGTGTGCTTGCTGGCTGTCATTTCACACGCGGCTTAGACTTTGAGTGTGCTACATTCACTGGAAAAGGTACATGCCAGAATCTGTTGATGGTGTGCGGCATCCTTGGCAATCCTGGCCCGGTTGGGTGTTACGTTTTGTGTCAAGCGCGTTGCTGCACTGCTGGCCTGTGGTGCTAGCACCCATTATCAGCCGGTTTGACAGTTGCCTGCTTTTTCACATAATATATCAACTTGAAATCGGTGGCCCTAGTCGATCTAGGGGCTGAATGTTGTACGGTATGCTGCGGATAAACGCCTGTGGCTTTGAGTCTGCTGCTGTATTAGACTGTAGCATTGCTTCTCTTCGGTACTGCTCTGGGTTGGAACTTTGTGTAGTCACTGGCACCAAGTGTAGTTTCGCCTTGGTCTGCGTGTTACGCCAAGCGTGGAGTTGTCATAGCTGCAGTTTATGGCATCTACCAAGCGCCTTCTTAGCCCCTTGTGTTTGCTGATCTGCTGAGATCCTGTATCTAACATAGATGATGGCCTTTATCTAGTTTGTAGAGTGTTTTGGATCAAGCACCAGTTTCTGTGGCTACGCTGAGTTCACAACGGGCCTTGCAGACGCGCGTTTGCGCATGCTGTGCCCATATGTACAAGGTTTGCTTGTTAGCATTTGTTTTGAGGCAGCGCTAGAGGTCACAGCACAGCAGGGAAGCCAATTCAGCTGCTTGAATTTTCGTGGATGATCTGGTGCTGTTCCTGGGGGATGCGATGTTTTGCCTGGGAGGCTTTGAACAGCCAGATGTGTGACATGAGTGGGACGTTTCAAGCGCAATGCACTTTAGATGACAGGGGGCAACGTGCTGGGCGTGGATGTGTGTATTGACGGGTTTGCTGTGTGCATTGACAGGTTTGCCAAGCTCATGATGTATGCATTGGCAGCTGTGCGATTTTCAGACAAGGGCGCACACTGTGCATATACTGGGTGCACCATAGAGTGGTGGTGGTGGTTGTTTTCAGCAATCAGGGGGTAACAGTGCTCGGGCAATCGCGCCGCAGGTTTAGCTTTATGAGTTGGATGATCTTTTGGCATTTAGGGACATTTCTTTCTGCTGGGCTGCAGGTGCTGGGCCTGCTGCAATGCTGCTGTTGATGTGGGCATTGACGGTAGTCATATGGCTGGTGGCAGATCACATTATGCATGCAGCAGCGGAGGTAGTGGTGATGCTTTTGGTGGCGCGGTGGTGGTAGCCATAGGTTTTCCCAATCATCACGGGGGACTACAGTTGTGGGCCTTCAGAGAACACAGAAGGGACAAGAGCGGGACAATTGCAGGGCTGCACCTGTGTACCTGTGTGCGTGTGCATTGACGGTATTCGTATGGCGGTCAGGGGGATGCACTATACGTATCACTGGCCAGTGATATGGGTGCTTCTTAGAGCGGTGCTGCTGCTGCGGTGGGGGTGGATGTGATGCTGGTGTGGATTCAGTGATCAAGCGGGACAAAAGTGCTGGGGGAACAGCATGAAGAATGAATAGAGACAGAAGTTGGGCCGGTGTTTGTTTCGGGGCGGGTCTGCGTGTCTTTGCGCCTGCTGACCCTGCTCATTGGGGCAGTGTGCTTCTGATTATCAAGAGTTTTGAGTAGTTTCCTGGAGAGCCTTTGCGGTCGGGGGGCCTTTACTGTTGCTGGCTGTTTGCGTAATGTAGAGCGTATGTGTGCGTCATAGTGATTGCTGTGTTGTGCTCTGCACTTTGAGCCCACAGTCTTATTCGCTTTTTGGCCGATTGCTTGCGGGCAATCGCAGACACAAAGTGCCATGTGCAGAGCAGCAGCTGGCTATGATCATTGGTGACCGCATGCCGTCTTTCTTTGGCATGCTTGTCACTGCTGCTGCTGCTGCCGCCGGTGCGTCTGCAAGATGCTTTTTACGCAGGTGGATGGATCCCCCTGGCAGTGGACATACTGTGTTGTACAATGTACTGGCAGTACATGCTGCACTGTGCTGCTTGATGCGCGTGTGTGCTTCTGTGACGCTACAGAAAGGCGGTGTTTGGACCTGCAATGGCATGTGTACTGGACTGTGTGTGTTCGCAGTCAAGCTACTTACCTGGTCTTACAAGTGGCTTGGCTGTTTTCATTACAACAGGGCTCTCATGTTCGCCAGATATTTACTAAAACGTTTATTTCAAGGAATAAGAAAGCTTGCGGCCACCAGCCCGAGTGGCCACGCGTGCCCTGCTGGCAGCAGCGCGGGTGCTTGTTGTGACAAGACACATTGAGGTTATGCTTTCTTGTACTACCTGCTGATTTTTAAGGGCGTTATCTGTATCAACGCGTACATATTCAATCATACATATTCACAATTACGTATTGATTTCAACTACGTACATCATATGACGACTCAGTTGGGGCCTGGCTGCAGCTTCAACTGTAGTGTGTGATTTGCGGCACCGTGCTGTTGCCGCAACACGGTGCGCTGATTCGAAGTTGTTTACTGCTGCTGACCCTTGCTTTGTTCTGCTTTTGATGAACTCTATTCATCCTGGCTTGGTTGATTTGGGTGCCAGATTGTGCCCGGACTGCCTGGCAGGCTTCCGTGGAAGGGAGGGACAAAAGCTGGGCTACACACAGCGCTGGTCCTGGGCAATGTTCCGAACATTGTGAGTCACAGTGTGCACTGCCGTCACAGCCTGGTGTGATCTCCGGTATGCACTGGTATTACAGCTCCTGAGTGTACATCTGCTAAGCAGTTTGTCAGCCTGAGGCACTACGTAGTGCGTATACGCTACTGGATTGCAGCTGTTGTGGCACGGTTGTTACACCTGCCAGTGTCATTGAGACACATGAGGCCACATGATGGGCTTGCTTCTTGGTCGGTTTGCCAAACACATGTAACCAGCTGAGTGCGACCTACTTGAATTTGGCCCAAGTTCGGCAGCCAATAATTCTCATTCTGGCAGAACTTGGCCTCAGGCCAAATGCATGGCTTGCATTTGCAGTGATGGCCATCCATGTGCGTATTCACGGTGATGACATGTAATTTACATTGCTTGAAGCATCATCATCATCATCATCATCATCATCATCATCATCATCATCATCATCATCATCATCATCATCATCATCATCATCATCATCATCATCATCATCATCATCATCATCATCATCATCATCATCATCATCATCATCATCATCATCATCATCATCATCATCATCATCATCAAAATACCAAATCAAGCCATAGCGGTGGTGATATGCAGTTGACAGCTGCATCTTGGCGCCACTGTGGTGCCGCACCATGGTGACAAATCACCATGGTATGTTAACGTTGCTGTTTGTTTCCTGCCAAGTTCGACGCCAGGGGCAGCATCCGATGACAGGCCCTGCCAGAACGGTTCTGTTGCTCGAAATTTCCGAACAATCCAACAACACTGAACTCTCATGCAGCAATCACCAAGAGGACACCAACTTGGATAGCTAAGGTGTGACAGTACTGCAGCGTCTGGAGCACTACAACAGCTGCAGCCGGTTTCAAAACTGTCCAAGGTTCGTTAACTGCCACGCGAGTGCGAAACGCTGCTGTTACTATCAGTGGCGTGCAAGAAATTGCCCACCCTCATAGTTTTCTGGCGGGTGCTTGACTTCACCAGTCACACCTGCCACTGTCACTGCTCATCACGTGCACGATGAATGCGGCACTTTCATTGGACAAGTGGTACTGATGGTGCCGATTCGAACGCTGATTATCTTTGAAAATACCTACTCATACTGTTAAGATTGTTGCAACTCTGTGCAGCTCTGCAAGACGTGCCTGTCAACCTTGTCGCACGAAAGAAAGCAACAGGCGTCTTCTGCAACGCTTACACGCACTATCACACCAAATCACAGTATTTATTTCATACATAGATACGGTTTGTACTTCAACACATGTTGCAAGCCCAGCCTGGCGGGAATGGGCTGCCCAACGTCAGCTCCAGCGTTGCTGCTCCAGCCCCTGCAGGGAGCAGCAGCATCATGGCCCCCGGGCCGAGCAGCAGCTTCGATATCCCCATCTTGCAGAACAGCCTCGGTCAAGAGGCGTTCGTCAAGGGCGTGGGCACGCACATGTGGCAGAGCAGCGGCGATGAGAGCAGCAACTGGACGCACATCCTGCGCAGCTGGGGTCTGCTGAACTACCCTCGCTTTTTCATGGCACGGCTGTTTGGTGGACTAACCGTGCTTGAGAGCTGCCCTAACAGCTGGGACAGGTGCGTGCAAGGATACTGGGCGGATGTTCTGAAGCCTGATGCAAACCCTACTATTTGGGCTCCAGCAATACTAGTACAGCAGCACTGGTAGGGGCTGCCCATCATGGGCTTGAAGTTCTCCAACTTCAGTAGTTGAGTCACACTGCGTGTGCACATGGATGGCCCAGCCGTCCGGTGTCTGGCTGCTTGCAATGCCATCCTGGCATCCAGCTTTGTAACCTGTGTCCCTGTCATGACAGAATGTTGACGAACACTCATAAACTCACAGGGACTGTGCTGATTCCACTTGTACTACAGTTCGCAACTCACTGACGGCTCCCAGGGACAGCCTAATTGTGTTGGGCCAACGCCTTGCCTGTTGTGTGTGCTCAGGTTCGAGGGGGGTGCATCGCTGGCGTCCAGCCTGGGCTGCAACAAACTTTCTTGTGCAGAGGCTCTGCAGTTTCACCCACTTAATACTTAACTGGGCTCAACTGCTGTGCTCAGGTACGAGGAGGATGCCTCCCTGGCGTCCAGCCTGGGCTGCAACGGCTTCCGGCTGTCGCTGGAGTGGTCGCGCATCGAGCCACGCCGCGGCGTCATCGACCAGGACGCAGTGCAGCGGTGAGTCGGACATAACGCCGGCGTGTGCGGCATGTGCTGTTCTGTGCACAGCATGATTTGCTGGGTGGCGCCTGAGGTGGCAGTGCAGCGGTGAGGCACGGCCTGCCAGGCTATTGCAGTCACTAGTAGTGCCACGGTGGCACCTAGGCCCATGGGGATACCAATGCAGTGTGGCTTGCATGCAGCCTTGAGTCTGCATGTGCTGCCAAGTCGCATAGTTGTGCCGCCGGGGCTAACAGTGGCACTGTCTTGATGCTGCCAGATCACCGCCATTGCAGCCCCTGCATGTATGATCATCGAATGCTTCAAGTCGAATGATGAGGCCTTTGAAAGGCTGCGGCAGCTCTTCAAGAGCAATCAACCATCAAGCCTGCTGCTGCTGCTGCCAGGTACCGTGACATCTTCGCCTCGCTGCAGCGTCGCGGCATGACGCACGTTGAATCAAGCCTGCTGCTGCTGCTGCTGCTGCTTCTTCACCTGCTGCTGCCAGGTACCGTGACATCTTTGACTCGCTGCAGCGTTGCGGCATGACGCTCAACGCCACGCTGCAAATCGAGTGCCACTGTCTTGATGCTGCCAGCATGGCATGACACCGCTGTTGAGCCCCTGCATGTATGATACTTCAAGCCTTGAAAAGTGTTCCAGTGGAACATTAGGCAGCTCTTCACGAGCAAGCAATCATCAAGCCTGCTGCTGCTGCTGCTTCACCTGCTGGTGCCAGGTACCGTGACATCTTCGCCTCGCTGCAGCGCCGCGGCATAACTCCCAACGCCACGCTGCACCACTTCACACAATCAGTCTTCAAGCCTGCTGCTGCTGCTGGCTGCTGCTGCTGCTGCTGGCAGGTACCGTGACATCTTTGACTCGCTGCAGCGTCGCGGCATGACGCCCATTGAATCAAGCGTGCTGCTGCTGCTGCTGCTTCACCTGCTGCTGCTGCTGCTGCTTCACCTGCTGCTGCTGGCAGGTACCGTGACATATTCGCTTCGCTGCAGCGTCGCGGCATGACACCCAACGCCACGCTGCACCACTTCACGCACCCGCAGTGGTTTGACGAGCTGGGGGGCTTCACAAAGGCAGAAAACATCCCGCTGTTTGTCAACTTTGCTGTCAAGGTGAGGACTCTTAGAGGCTGGCAGAGTTGACCAACTGAGTGAATCCTTGCTTGCTGCTGCTGCTGCCCAGGCGCGCCACTGCCGCTTGGCTGGCAGCACTAGGTTTGTCAAGGTCACCGCTCAGAGCGGCAGTGCTACATTGGCTCACGCACACGCTGGGTGCTGCAGCAGCTGCCACAGATTGCAACTTGCAACTTGCACGGTGTGTCTAGCCTGTACACCTGTCTCAACTGGTTGTCCTGCTTGCCCAACTGCTGCTGCTGCTGCCCCGCATGCATCCTGCAGCGGCGGCGGCTACCAGCACTGCTGAGATGTGTCCATGCTGCTGCCTGCGTCCGACGGCTGTTCTTCTGCAAGCAGGACATCAATCCTCCTGCAACCTCACAGTACCTACTGACAGACTCTGTCGGATTTATGCAGCGTCACCATAAGCCATGTCCAATCTGACACCAACATGACTCCAACACTGCTCACATTTGTACTGCCATGTTCATCATATTTAACCGTCACTGCCGCAGCAGAGCGGCTCGCGCAGTGTGCAGCTAGCCTGCAGCTGTACACCTGTCTCGACATGTTGTCCCGCCTGCCCTGCTGCTGCTGCTGCTTGCACTGCTGCTGCTGCGTCAGGCTGTGGAGCTGTTTGGTGACCAGTGCCAGCTGTGGGCCACCTTCAACGAGCCTACGGTGAGACAGCAGCAGGACGCTGACTGGGCGAAGCGCTGCTCCTGGGTCAACCATCTAATGCAACAGCCTGGTGCAAGGGATAGCCGGTGCAGCTGCTGGGTCTGCCGGTTAAGACAGCAGGGCAGACGGTGCTTGACATGCCGATTCAATTGACTTGCCTGCTACGGCTAGTATCAGGGTTGCCAACAAGTTACTATCATAATAACGTATATTCATTGCTGTGGTATCTGCAGTCATCTTCCACGATGGGAGTAATGTATTTGGGGCCTACCCCCCAGGGCAGATGCTGGGCCTGGAGACGGCTGGCCAGGCGCTGCTCAACATGTCATAACCCACATTACTCGTTATGATAACGTGTACCTTCTGTTACATTTTGTTTGATGTGCAGTCATCTTCCACGATGGGCTTCATCTTTGGCGCCTACCCCCCAGGCCAGATGCTGGGCCTGCAGACAGCTGCTCAGCATGTCATAACCCAAACAACATGTTACTTCTGTTACATGTTATTTTTCGGCAGTCATCTTCCACGATGGGCTTCATACTTGGGGCCTACCACCCAGGTCAGATGCTGGGCCTGGAGAAAGCTGCTCAACATGTCACAACCCACATAACATGTTTCTGTTGTTACATGTCATTTTCCGTGCAGTCATCTTCCACGATGGGCTTCATCTTTGGGGCCTACCCCCCAGGGCAGATGCTGGGCCTGGAGACAGCTGGCCAGGCACTGCTCAACATGCTGCGCGCACACACAGCAGCATACAGGGCCATCAAGGCACTGCCAGGCGGCGAACGACACAAGGTGGGCCGCCCACACACAGGCTGTGCTCAGTGGCTTAATGCTTGCCGTGCCATGACTTAATAACTTTTTAGCAGCGGCAGCAGCACGCACTTGATCAGTCACTGGCGATGGCGCGGCGCCGCCATGCAGCGAGCGTCACAAGGTAGGAGCTTCTTGGTCCGACCAAGCAAGTTGCTCTGGCAGCAGGACGGACGCTGATCCCGAGCCTTTAGACGTACCATCCAGACTCAGGCTGACGCGTGGTTTAGGGTTGACTAAATCTGCTGCTGCTGTTGCTGTTGCTGGTGGTGGTGGTGGCGTGCATGCCCTGCAGGTTGGTCTGACGCACATGGTCATTCCCTTCAGCCACTGGCCTGACCTGGGGCCACTCACAGCACACTCAAGGTGGGTCAGTAACAGCAGCCTGCTTCAAGCAATCATTGCTAATTATTACAGACCATCATGGTCATGAATGAATGATTCATATTATGTAGGGTGGGCATGCCATGCCCTATTCAGAATAGGAAACAGCATCAGATGCCAGTGGCATTTGACAGGTACACAATCAGCCTGCCGTCCATTCCTGCCTGACCTGGGGCCACTCACAGCACACTCAAGGTGGGTTAGCAACAGCCACTGTACTACAGCATGAGGCTCATGCGGCCTGCTTAATGGCAGACCATATAATTTGACGGGTGACACGCCATGAGTCGGACTCATTCTGTGACAGGGGACAGCATCAAATGGCATGAGGTCTGACAAGGACGAGCAGCCATGGCATCTGCACCGCTGCGTCTCTGAGACGCTAGTAGTGCACAGTGATGTACTTGACCAGCAAGTTGCTGCTGTTGTTGCGGGCCACGATGATACCGTCGCATTGTGCTGCACATTGGTTGAACTCGTGGCGGGGCAGCCAGCTCGACTCGATGCGTGATGCATCAGTGATATACAGCTACTCTGCTGCTGCTGCTGACTGACATCTGCTGCTGAGCCGGTCGCTGCAGGTTTGCCGGTCGCTGGCTCATGTTCTGGTGGGGCTACGACCTCATGCACGAGTACCTGCACCAATAGTGTGCCACAGGCTGTGCTAAGTACCTCACTGCTGCTGCTGCTGAACCTGCTGCTGCTGCTGCTGCAGGTTTGCTGCACGTTGGCTGACGTTCTGGTGGGGCTACGACCTGATGCATACTTCGCATCATGTACGTTGCCTGCAGTTGATTTCACTGCTGCTGCTGCTGCTGCTGTTGCCACAGGTTTGCTGCGCGCTGGCTGACGTTCTGGTGGGGCTATGACCTGATGCACGAGTACCTGCAGAGCGGCAAGTTCTCGTGGTGTGTGCCCAGTTTGGATCGGGGGGGCAGCAGCTGCAAGTTCACCGCTGACGATGGCAAGCCGCCACTGGACTGGTTGGGGGTCAACTTCTACAGCAGGTGGGAGGAGGAGTATCATAGGCTAATTAACTGGTAGTTTGTTACTTGATGTGTCAGTGCCACATAGTATGCCAACTCAGTTTGTGGTGGGTGGCAGAGTTTTGCTGTGTGCCCAGCTTGGAGCCGGGGGGCAGCAGTGTCAGCAGCTGCAAGTTTGCTGCTGATGATGGCAAGCCGCCATTGGACAGGTTCGGATCAACTTCTACAGCAGGTGGGAAGCCTCAGGCTTGCAGCATGATGCTGCCAGTGGTACTGCACAAAGTGTGTATACTTGATTGTTTGTGGCAGATGATGGCAAGCCGCCGCTGGACTGGTTTGGCGTCAACTTTTACAGCAAGTGGGGGCCTCCCACTCACTGAGTAAGGCAGCTGTTACTACAAAAGTTTCTGTTTTTGAATGTGTTAGTGACATGCTGCTAGTTGCAGCTGCAAGTTTGTGGCTGGTGACGGCAAGCCGCCGCTGGACTGGTTTGGGGTCAACTTCTACAGCAAGTGGGCAAATTTGAATACTATAGTATTGGACTGGTACTTTGTTACTTGATGTGTCAGGGACAGATTGCCAACTCAGTGAGTACTCACTAGTGGCGGGTGGCATAGTTCTGCTGTGTTGCAACGGGTCCTGCCGTGGCTGTTGAGACATGGAACATACATGGAACAGACATGGAACGGTCTAAAATCATGCTTCTGCTGCTGCTGCTGCTGCCAGGCCTGTCATCTCTCCCTTCCTCAGTCCGGGGCGCAAGCCCTGGCAGGTGCTCAGCGACCTGGGCTACCCCATCGACGCTGAGGGCATGCACGATGTGGGTGACCTTTTTTGGATATTTTTGTGGGGTTTGTGCTGCCAGCACACGTTGGCTATAGCTATCATTGCTCAAAAACCGTCCGAATGTCTGGTCTACTGCTTGTGAGTGCTGTTACACATGCAGAGACGTGTTTCGGACTCTTCGCCCATCATCAGGCTGTTGTGTGCACAGCACACTGTGCTTGGCAAGCGCAAACTAGTACATGCCATTAGGAGTAGCTAAACTCACAGGCAAAAAGGCTTTAGAGTGAGGCCACAGGCAAAAAGGCTTTAGAGTGAGGCCACAGGCAAAGGCTTTAGAGTGAGGCCACAGGCTCTCAAACAGCCAGGTGCTCAGCGACCTGGGCTACCCCATCGACCCTGAGGGCATGCACGACGTGGGTGGCCTGCACTGCACATGTTTCATACGTTGGCAGCTGTTGTACTGCACTGCACTGCAGTGACAGCCTGTTCACCACTTCGTGACTGAGTCACTGTTGATCAGAGGGCCTAATTCAGCAAAGCCAGCTCTGAAATCAGCTTGCAGCCGATCAACATACTATGTTTGGCAAAGCCCGCTTGTGATATCATATTCACTGAATACTTCGGATGTATGCATGCACTGTCCAGCCGCTGTTCTTGGCCATCAAAACACCACTCTTGAGAGAAGGCTCTGGCTCCTCCTGACGCCCTTTTTCTCCCTCTGCTTCTGAACTTCAGTTTCCCTCTGCTGCTGGCTGTGCGCGCTGTTCACCTCTCAGGTGCTGGTGCGCTGCTTAGCTGCTGACTTACTGTGTTTCCTCTGCTGTTGGCTGTGCGCGCTGTTTGCCTCTCAGGTGCTGGTGCGCTGCTGGCCGTCTGTATCTCTCAACTGCTAGCCGTCTGTGTCCTCTGCTGCTGACTTCAAGTCAGGCTGTGTTTGCTCTGCTGCTGGCTGTGCGTGCTGTTTGCCCCTCAGGTGCTGGTGCGCTGCTGACCCTCTGTTCCCTCAATTGCTAGCCATCTGTGTCCTCAAGTGCTAGCCATCTGTTTCGTCCGATAAAGCAGTGACTGCTGGCCATCTGTTTCCTCTGGTGCTGACGTGAAGTCACAGGCTGCATTTCCTCTGCTGCTGGCCGCCAGCAGGCTGTGCATGTTTGCCCCTCAGGTGCTGGTGCGCTGTTGAACGCCTGTATGCTCAACTGCTAGCCGTTTGCCTTTCTGCCGCTGACTCTCTCTGTTTCCTCTGCTGCTGCCTGTGTGTGCTGTTTGCCTCTCAGGTGCTGGTGCGCTGCTCTGCGTACGGCGTGCCGCTGTATGTGACAGAGACTGGCGTCAGCATCAACAGCCAGCGCCACAGGCAGTACATGATCGACTCGTACGTCAAGCAGGTGCGAAAGGGGCTGCTTGCGCTCTAGCGGCAGCAGGTGTGAAAAGCAGCAGCACTGCAGCAGAAGCAGGTGCAGGTGTGCCACGTAGTACATGATCGACTCAATACGTCAAGCAGGTGTGAAGAACAGCCTCAAGCCCTGCGGCATGTTGTGCGGAATGGTCAGACTGCATCAGGTGTGCCGCACAGCTGTGGCACAGCTTTCAGCCACGCCATGCGGTATGCTGCGCTGACCGCAACATAATAAGATGTTTGTTGAGGGCCATTGAGATTGGCGATTTCTGCTACAGCAGAGCGGCTCTGCAGTGTTTGAGCTTATTGCTACTAGCATTGAGTCAGCTTCAAGCTGCGCATAGTATGCGTGCGGTCTACTAGATGAGTCAGTTGGTGATTAAGTGACCAGCCAGTGGCTGCTGGTACTACCAGAGGCTCTGCATCCGTGGCCAGTTTGCTGAACGTGAAGTTTATCAAGGCATGACTTGGACTGATGCAGCCCATGCACATACTATGTGCATGATGCAAGTTACCCAACCACCTGCCAGGTGTGGCACACCACTAAAGCACAAACTTGGCTGCTGCTGCTGCTGCTGCTGCTGCTGTGCAGATACTGCGTGCCATGGCTGAGGGCGTTGACGTGCGAGGGCTGTACTACTGGACACTGCTGGACAACTTTGAGTGGTGGGAGGCGCTGCCGCGCTTACTCAGGCACATCCACGCAGTGGCTGGCCATTGCTGCCGCAGCTTTAGGGCTTGAAATTATCCAATAACATGCATAACATTGTGCATGCCCAGCAATGGTCAGCCACTGCATGACTGCATCCATGCATGGTCGCCAGTATCATATGGTTTTAAAAGCCACAGCGGCTGCCCATCGTGCTGGTGTGTTGAGAGGCCGCGATATGCTCCAATGATGAATCCAGACGCACTTGGTGCAAGCAGCTGTTGACACGCCTTGGACAAAGCTCTACGCTGCTGCTCCTGTAGCTTCAGACTTGCTGCTGCTGCTGCTGCTACTGCTGCTGCTGCAGGAATGGCGGCTACAGCATCAAGTTTGGCTTGTTCGAGTGGTCGCCCTGGCCCTGGGGAGGAGACAGGCGCAAGCGCACAGCAGCAGACACACTGGTGAGCAGCACATGCGGCGTTTCCTTTGATTGCTTGTTGACAATGTGCAGGTTGCAGTGTTGCTCACGCGTGTTTAGAGGAGACAGGCGCAAGCGCACAGCAGCAGACACGCTGGTGAGCAGCGGCGTTGCCTTGTGAATGCTTGCATTCTGTCTGTCTGTCTGTCTGTCTGTCTGTCTGTCTGTCTGTCTGTCTGTCTGTCTGTCTGTCTGTCTGTCTGTCTGTCTGTCTGTCTGTCTGTCTGTCTGTGCATTATAGTGCTCGATGATTGCAAACTTTGCTTGAAGCAGGTGAGCCTGACAATTGCACTGCAATGCTGGCAGTAGAGTAGATGTATTAGCATGTGGTTGCCTGGCCCTGGGGAGGGGACAGGCGCAAGCGCTCAGCAGCAGACACGCTGGTGAGCAGCCGCTGCATGCGTTGCCTTTTGAATGAATCAAGCATGCGTCTACAACTTGTTCACAATGTGCAGGTTTCAGTGTTGCTGCTCACGCGTGTTCAGAGGAGACACGCCTGCCCAGGTGAAGAGCACAGCAGCAGACATCCGTTCATTCTCAGAGCAGCGGCTGCTTCGTTGTCTGCCTTCCTGCAGGCTGCCTTCTACCGCGAGCTGCCCCCCACTGTGCCCTCAGCGCGCAAGTTTGCAGCCCACGCAGACCTCTCCCACAAGCAGCACTCCCCACCACCCCACAGCATCCGCTGGTGGGCCTCAAACTGCGTGCTGCTGTACTTTGCAGGACTGCAGTGGCTGCTGGGCCTTGCAGGACGGCTGCTGCAGCTCGCACCAGCAGCACTGCAGCTGGCTCCGGCTGCTGCTGCAGCTGCTGTGTCGGCACCGAGCGTGCACCAGAGGCATGATGCGGCAGAGCGTGCGGCAGACGATGTGGCTGCTGCTGCAGCAAAGCGCAGCCTGTAGCTATAGCTACGGGGAGGTCCCCCTAGGGGGGGGGGCGTGTATCATAGCCTATGCAGGCCTGCACTGCAGTGGCTGCTGGGCCTTCAAGCGGCATGTGCTGCAAGTGCACCCTCACTGCCTGGCAGGCCCAGTGAGAGTTGCACGTGCATACGCTGATGTATCCAGCACGATGTTGAATTTAATTGCTGTTGGTGGTGACGGTGAGCCGTGATAAATCAAGTGCAGCGCAAGCTGCAGTAGGCGGAGTCACCTCTCCCTAGGAGGGAACACACATTAGTGGTTGGCATCCCGGTGGGAGGCTGCTAGGTCGCAAGGGCTGCAGAAGAACACTTAGCACTTCATTTAACGCGATGTTGGACTTGTTGGGTGCGCAGCTTCAGGGGACCCGCGAAATCGCTGTCAATTTCACGATGATCACTCACACGGCTCACTCCTGTGACCCGTGCTCACCATGCCTAGCTAGCGACAGCGAGGTGCACAGTATCTAAGGTATTTGAAACTCTCGTGCAGAGACGATTGAAGTACAAGCATGTTGTTAGAGCCTGCTCAGGATATGGTGCACCAACCACGCACTGCTTTCAAAATCTTTGAGAGAACTGATAATATCAAAGTAATTGGTGTGGTGGTGATGCGATCGTGCAAAGCTGCTGACAAATCGACACACCTGGTAGAGGCGGACTTCTAGGTTTATCACCCCGATTTCAACGCGCTGCAGCTTCTGGCCTGGAACGCAAGAGGTGAAAGTCATTTATCAGGCTTAGGAACCTTTCCGAGGAGTACAGAGCCTGTGCGCTGGGGATAATACGAAGTCATCCAGTAGCAAGTTATACCGTCAGGCGAGCGTGGATCACTTTAGGCGACCGGGTAAGCTCCCCACCAGACTCGTACCAGAAACTTGTTTCCAGGCGGTTCAAACTTGAGTATAGCAGTAGCCCAAGCCACTGAGAGGAACCATCTCCAGAGTGGGTCACAGCAGCAGTCGTGTGTGGTCTCATTCGGCTCCTGCGCTGAGTCGCCGGCTGTGACAACTTTTATTATACCATCATTGCTTGCTGGTTGCGTGTTCGTCAGTCAGTCAGCTATCAAGCCACGGGCTCACCAAGCTCACTGCTCTGGTGATACAAGGTGCTGGTGTTTATCGGAGAGCAAGACACACTGAGAACAAAAAGTGAGTGCAATATCTCCTGCGGCGGTTCAGGCAACTCAAGTCTGATGCAAAGCAGCTGCTGCCTGCAATGCACTCAGAAATTCCTCGTATGGTTTGTAACGTGGCTGCGACAAGAGCGGAGGACCACCAGCCTTATATGAAATGTGCCTGTTTTTGATATGTTGCACGACGCTTCTTGCACGCCAGCACTTGTTCTCACACCCACCCGCCCACTGTTTGGTGCTGGGTCGCCTGTTCTGTCCGGCCCCTGATTTGCCGATCCCAGGGACCGCATTGGGATTGAAATGTGCGACATATCATCGGCTTTCGAAGCTGGCAGGCTGGGCAGGAAGCCTCAGGATTCCAGGCCAGAAGCAGCAACAGCAGGGGTGGCAGTAGTTGCACCAGCAGCAGGCAGTAAGGTCTTCAGACGCCAGCAGCAGCCTAGCAATGTAGCGTTCCAGAGGCACCAGTTCACCAGCAAGCAGCTCAAGCTGGCAGGAGGGGTCAAGAAACCTGCGCTGCTGCAGAAGCAGCACAGCCTTGTCAGCAGCAGCGCTAGCCAGCTGCAAGCGCATCACAGCAGGGCGTCAACCCTACAGCGGCAGCAGCAGCAGCAGGCATTGGCTCAACCTACTGAGGCGGAGCAGCAACTGTGGCAGCTGATGCAGCGCAAGTTGCTGCAGCTGCAGCTGCGTCGGCGGCAGCAGCTGCAGCTGCAGCACCAGCACAGCTTTGGAGGATCTGACGCGTCATCATCCGAGTGCTGCGGTGCTGACAGTGCTAGCCCACAGGCAGCAGCTGCAACAGCAGCACAGCTGCAGGCAGCGCTGGCTGCACTGCAGCAGCAGCAGCAGCAGCGGAAGCAGCAGGATGAGGTGCTCCAGGGCAACACGCGCAGCAGCCTGCCAATGTCAGTTCTATACGCGGCAGCAGCACCAGTTCAGCTGCAGCAAGCACAGCAGCAGCAGCAGCAGCAGCTTGACATATCGATGCTGCTACAGCCTCAGCCCACTGCCAACCTCACCTCTGAGGAAGTTGACAGCACGATGCCAGCAGCAACAGCAGCAGCAGCAGCACCAGCGCTGCTGAGTGCCAGCTCAACTGTATCATCATCTGCGTCAGTTGTGCGTGCGCTGCTAGTCCTTGCGTCCACCCACGTGTCACCCATGCTGGGCCAAACCCTAAAGCAGGAGCTGCTGAGCCACATCAGGTCTGCTGCAGCAGCAGCGGAGGCAGCAGGGCGGCCGTTCTTTGTGGCTCATGCGCTGCAGGCAGTGCTCCCAGGGCTCAAAGTGGCTGTGCTCAAGGCCTGCACTGAGACTCAGGTGTGTATCACATCAGCTATGAACAGGCGATCCAGGCGACTGTAATAAGCTCATTCTTAGCCTTTAGTACAGCAGCCGTGTTGCACAGGGAATGCAAAGCAACTGCAGTGCGGGTGGGCGGGAGGCAGTATGCTGCATGCGGCTATGAGTTACGAGTGCATGCCACAGCCCTTCAGCCTGTGCTGTGCTCTTGTGTTGAAAGCAGTCACCATGCTTACTGCTGCTGCTGCTGCTGCTGCTGCGTTCTGTAGGCCTACACAGCTGCTGCCAACACAGCAGTGGCTGCACTTGCTGAGCAGTACAAGGCAGACGTGGCAGCACAGGCTGCTGGTGCTGCTGCGGCAGCAATGGCATCTGCGCTCGCAGGCAACGCAGGGTTCAACACGGGGTTCAACACGGGGTTCAACACGGCGTTCAACACGGGGTTCCCAGCCACTGCTGCTGCTGCTGCTGCTACCCTGCTGCCAGTCCCCGTGGAGGGGCAAGATGAGACAATGTGAACTGCAGCAGCTTCTTTTTTCGCCTTGATGATGTGACAACACCGGTACCTGCATTTGCTGGTTTGGTGTGACGTTGTTTGTTGGTGGTGTCTGCGCAGATTGAAAACGTGTTGGTTTGGGTTGTGGCTTGGAGGGGATTTGGCTGGCGCATGCGAGGTTTAAAAGGCGGCTGTGGGCTTGGATAAACGCACAACACATGAAGTGCAGGGAAGAGATGTCTGGCGCACGGGTTTCGCCGTGTGGACAAAAGTAGGTTGGAAACGCAGCAGTACTGCTGCCTGATATGCAAAGCACACGAGTATGTATGGCTGAGCCGCTGTGCTGCTGCTTGCGCTGTGGCGTGTGCGCGTCAGCTGGCTCATTGTTCATGTGTATAGAATATTCCAAATAGCATGGGTGCAGACAGGAGCTCGTATGGACTTATGGACTTGTGCGCCTGCACGAAACTGCACAGCAGGCCTGGTTGTGCGGGGGGAGCATTAGAGGAAATGATGCCTTCCATACAGCTTGATTATCAGGGTTGGTGGCTAGCCAGCTACTGATGATCATTATGTCACTACTTCAGCCATACTACGATGCGACAGCAACAGCTACTGTTCGATGTATGCCAATGCCAAAGCATACGTTACAACCACGGCATGCTCATATGTGTTGGATGTTCGGGTGTGTGCATGTGGCTGCTTTCCTGATCATACTATAGCCTATAATCCCACGGTGCGATGTGTGGCCAGCTTGACAGCTGTGTCAGATGGCAAGAAGTGAGCTTACTCGATGATCCATAACTATCAGATATGCATTGCATATGTAGGGCCAGCAAGCGGCACAAATGCGTGTTGTGCATATGTTACTTTCTTGTTTCTCCACTAGAGTGCTGGGCACAGCAGGCAGCTCAGGGGGGAGATCAGCAGCTGTGCAGCAGCAGTGCCATGGTCTGTTATGTCTTTGTTAGTTTTTTTATGACACAGCCAGTACGGGCGCAGTGATCTCAATGTGCCTCACAACTGTTCCTCAGATGTGAGCCTGACAGTTTACATGTGCCTTGTGAGGCGGTGGGGAGCCAGTGTGGTTTTCGCAAAGAACATGGCACAATTGATGCGTTGTTCACCCTTACGCATCTCATTAACAGGGCCCGCCACCAGCGTAAGAAGTTGTATGTTGTGTTCATAGATTTTAAGAAAGCTTTTGACACGGTTCCTAGAGACTTGTTGTTGGCACGTTGCAGGCAGCTTGGCATCCATGGCCGCTTCTTGTCTCTATTGCAGCGTCTATATGACACCATCCAGCTACAGGTGTCTGTGAATGGCAAATTGGGTGACCCTATTGATACGTGCCTTGGTACTAAGCAAGGAAGTGAGCTGAGCCTGCTGCTGTTTGGGTTGTTTATTGAGATGCTGCACGAGTTGATCACAATTAGAGGCAAGCCTGTTCCAGGTGGGGCTTCTGCTCCTCTTGGACCCAAGGTTGGCTCTCTTCATGTGCCTGATTTGCTCTATGCGGATGACGGCTGCTTGATTGCTGAGTCGCTGGCAGACGCGCAATGCTTGTTGGATTGCTTGCAGTTGTTTTGTGAGATCACTGGCATGGAAGTCAACATGCAGCCTAAGAAGACGTGTGTGGTGGTGTTCCGTGGCAAACGTGTGCCACGCCCGCGCTCAACTGCGTTCACGTATGCTGGTCAGCCCCTGAGCATTCAGAGCGGCTACACATACCTTGGTGCAGTGTTGCATGAGACCAAAGGTCTGCAGCCGGCAGTTGATGCTTTGGCAGCGTCTGGGCTCAAGGCCATGCATACCCTCTTGGGCCGCTTCCGTAAGCAACGCATCACACAATACGACATGAAGTGCCGCATGTTTGACATCATGGTTGAGCCTGTTATGTCATACGCATCTCATGTGTGGGGCCCCGAGTTGTGCCATACAGGCTTGTTCAGGCGCACAGGGTGGCGCATGTCTGCAGCTGACAAGGTGCATGTGTCATTCATTCGCTACATGACTGGGGCTGGGCAACGCTCCAGCATTGATGTGCTGATGCGCGATCTTCACCGCTCGCCTGTTCAGCACCATTGGGTTGTGCTGGCGGCGCGCTGGTGGGAACGCCTTAGGGCCATGCCCGTTGATCGTCTTGCGCGGGTTGTGTGGGTGTCGGATGTGGAATTAGCATTGAGTGGTTGCAAAACTTGCTGGACATACTATCTGCTGCACACTATGCAACGCCTTGGTGTTATACAGCAGGCTGCATGGCGTGGGCCTGGGGTGACGGCTGCAAGTGTATGTGGGCTTGAGTTGCATGCTACAGCCGTGTCTGCTGCCCTTGCACGCTTGGTTAAGCAGGGGTGGGCCGATGCAGGTGCGGAGGATGCTGACCCAAGAACAGCACCAAGCAATCGTGTTACTATGTGCACACATGCTGCCTGGGTGCATCCTATGGAGGCTGATGCTGCTTTTGACCGCAACACACAACCTCAATACATGCAATTATGCTTGCCGTTCCGGGTGTTGCAGTGCCTTGCACGGCTTCGCACTGGGGCTGCACAGTTGGAGGTGCAGCTGGGTAGACATGCCCGCCCTCGGGTGCCCGGGCAGCAGCGGTTGTGTAGACTGTGCTCGTGTGCTAATCCTGTTGCAGCTAGCCGAGCAGTTTGGCGCACACGCGTGCACGCCCGGACTGGGACCTATGACAATGTGGAGGATCTCAAACACTTTCTGCTAGAATGCCCTGCATATGACCACTTGCGCGGTGCCTGCCCTAGTGTGTTCTATCCTGCGGGTACTGTAGATCGCTATGCTAACGAGTTGGTGCCGCGCATTCTAGACTGTGAGGATCAAGAGGGCTTGGCTGTGGTGGTTTATCAGATGTGGTTGTATCGCTCAGTGTTGCTGGGGTTGTCCCCTGACCATCAAAGTGTGCCAATTCAGCCTGAGGGTTATGTCCCTGTAGATGACGCCTTAGACGCTGTTGCTCCTAGCCCGTGATGAGTTTAGGTTACTTGACGAGTTACACATGCATCCTGTCACATTATTGGTTTGCTGCCGCCTTTATGCCGCCTTAGTTGCCCTGCCTATCTCTCTGGCTGTGTGATCTTGACAACATGCTTTTTGGTTGGTGTGCTTCTTCAGCACATGCTGTTGGCTGATTGGGGTGTGTCACTGACACACCGCAGATATAATCTTATGCTCAATCTGGAGAGACCCTGTGCTCAACGGATGGCCTCAATGGGCTACATTGTGTGCTCATCTTCTTTCGTCATGCGTTGACATTGTGCTCATTTTGGGGTGGCTCATACCATCTGAGATGGTGACTGGACCCACATGTAACTACTCTCTCTCATTTATGGTAGAGGACAATATCGGATTCTTGTTGCTTTTTGACTCACTGCAATGCTCAGCTTATGTTACATACCATGGGTGCTTATGGTAGGGGAAGACGATTGGATCGTTGTGGCTTTTGGACTCACTGAGATGCTACGTATGTTACATAAAGGGGCATCGTCATTCACAGTGCCTACTCATCCTGTGCTTTGTGGTGCTACTATTGATACCTGTGCGTTGCGGTCAAGTGCTGATACTGTGTTTTTTGGGTAATGCTGCTGATAGATGCGACATTATACCACTTATACCTAATATCCCATGTGGTGGTCAGCTGGCTGCAGCTTCCTGCAGCGCAGGTTGGCGCTGCAGTGCTTTCCCTGTTGTCACCCACAGCTGTACAGCTGTACACATGTGGTACAACAGCCACAGCTGCTGATGCCAGTCCAACAGCTGTACAGCTGTGGTACAGTAGCTACAGCTGCTGATGCCAGAAATGCATCAATATAGCTGTGTGATGTGCTTGCTTGTTGAGCGTGTCACGCAGGGGCTGTCGCAAACATGAACTTGACAATATAGCATTGTACGAGGTTCCTTTCTGGACTTGTAGTGCGTGTTGCTTATAGTGGCAGGCAGAGGTTACAGTTAGGCAACTTTCAGATTTCTGGTGCAGGCATATGCCTCCACCTCTCATGTGGCATCCGCACGTGGCTTTCTTGATATATGTAACGTGAATTTCTTAAAAATTAGCACAGCTTGATGCAGCAGCTGCTGCCTCAGCTGCTAGCTACAGCTATCTGTTGGGCCCCAACGTTGGGGCACACCAGGGAGGGCAAGCAACAACACCATGGCCTCTGCAATGGTTAGCCAACCTGGGCGTCGTGTCGGATCCATTCAGTGGCTAGGCATTGGTTTGTGCCATGGGCAGGGGAAGGAGGTGCCACCTTGGTTTTCCCTCATTTCCTTTTTTTGAGCTTACTATCGTGCAGCAGCTGCTGCCTGGTGCTGCGAGATCTGCAGCTTTGTTGCCGGCTGCTTGCCCAGCAAGGCTGCAGCTGTTGGTTGGCGGACAGCCGCAGCGCCACCACTGGCTGATTGGGTATGCATCTTATGTGGTCTGGGAGTGGAGCCTTCATGGGTTGCTCGCTCTTGCTAGAAACAACAAAACATCACATTGTTTGATCTATGCATTCATTGATTGTGGAGGATAGCTGTGCAGATGCTCAGAGTTGTTGGGGTTTATGCTGTGAAGGCCAGATGATGGTGCCACACCGGTTATGCTGTGAAGGCCAGATGATGGTGCACCACGGTGGTGTGTCGCGGTGCCAGAACAGCTTTGCCACATGTGCGCACTTTTTTGCGGTTTTACCATCAGCCTGAAGTATGAGCAGAACAGGCAGGGCCGGTATCCAACAAAGAATGCAGGACTGTCTTGCAGCCTCTACACATCAATCTATGTTGAGACCCAGTGTTGCAGTACTATAAATTGCCAATCGGATTGAGAAAGACAGGAGCCGTGGCTGTGCACACTCAGGAGCAGCTTGTTTGCAAGGCTGTCTGAAAGGGCAGTGTTTGCAAGGTTGTTTGCAAGGCCGCCAGACTGAGTCACAATGCCCTTGCAAACACTGTTGGCAGTAGTGCCAAGGGTGTTTGGGGGTGATTGTCTTGCAGCAGTGTACGGCATATATGAATTGCCAACTTGGCGCAAGTGGCTTTCGTGGGGTGTCTTCGCAGCCGCACTACAAGCGGATTGTGGATTCTGGAGTCAAACCATGACTAGTAGATGACGCAGGTTGTGTTGTTGAATGTACAGCAGGGTTGCTGCGTTAGCTGCGACTCGCAGCATGATGCTTGTGGAACTGCCTGCCAGGCAGTTGCAGCAGCATTGCAACTGCCTGTAGCTCTACTGCCAGCTGCTGACACCTCTGTGCACTCTGCCGCAACCGAGCAGCTGTGAGTGAGATGTGTCACACGAACTGCCAACTTGTAGCTGTGGCGGCTGCAAGGTTGAATGCAGCCATAATGTAGCGCTGCTGCTAGCAGAAGCAGCAGCAGCAGCACGACTAAGAGCACTGCTCTAGTAGCACTGCCACTGGCAGTACACATGTGTCGGGTGGTTTCGAACACAGCCAGGTTTGATGTAGAGTACAGCAGCAGTTTCAGCACAAATTTTTGGTGCCGTTGTTATTCTGCACGCACCTTTTGGGCAGGGCCCCCTGCCTCAACAGACGCATGTCACGGGGGGTGCAGACCCCCAGTGCTGTTTGGATGATGTATGCGAGATGAGCTACTGTTTTCTTATGTTTTTACCTTTGTCTCTGCAGCGCATGCATTGCCGGTTTGCTTCCAAATTGCCAGCTGTGGTACTGGGTGTTGAACCTAGTAGTAGAGCTTCTTGCCTGAGCATCTGCATTGTACTAGCGATTGCCTGGTTTCCAACCCAGCTCTGCTGCTTAGACAGCATGCCAACACAAATTTGCAGTCAAGGCGTGTTTGCAGCTGGTAGACTGATACTGCAAGGCTTGCCCTCAGAGCATGCCACGGTGATCACAGCATTTGGCCATGACAGCACTTGCTGCGACTGTTATACTGTGCCAGCACTACGATCATGCCGTGAGTTCAGGCTGTACACAACAGCCTGTTGTGATGGAAAATGTTGTACACAGATCAGGCACAATGCTACTGTTGTTTTTTGGCACCCTCACAAATATGGCCCATGCGGCGAAGCAGGCACTGTACATTGTGTCTGATGGTGTAACGGGACCTCCAAAAGACGATGTCTACCCACTAGGATTTCGCTATGATATAGCGTTCATATTATGAACGGCTGCTGCACGGCCGTTACAGATGTATAGACTGCTGTCACCAACACTGATTAGAATACTGCATTCATGCCCGAAGATTCCCTGAGTGCAGCCAAATTGCGTGTCGTAAGGAAGACGGTTATGCTAGCATAACCAATGTCATACCTTACGCACAGAGGTTTTTCTGGGGTTAAAACCTCAGAGTGGCAGCCCGAGCTGAGCTGGTTGCAGCTTCCTATTTTACCAGGTGTCTGTGGTGGCGTATGCCGCATGAACACACCCCTCTATCTATCCTTTACAGATGAGGAGGTGATCACTGCCATCTCACACACAGCTCGGGGCAAAGCACCTTGTTTGGATGGGGTACCTGGAGAGCTTTTCAGATGTTATAAATTCACCATTTATGGTGTCCTTTTCAGGGCGGGCTATGCTGGGTGGGTCTTTGCTGAGGTTTTGGATCTGGCAGGTGTTCTGCCACTGGGGTGATTTATGCTGGGCTTGCCGCAGGGCACTTTATGTTCCTGTTTTGTCGCTTCGCGACAAACAGTCTGCCGCTTTGCGGCAGTGGTAGACGTTGCAATGGCTACCTCTGAAGCGTTGGTAGCCAGACTTCAGACTTTGGAGAACGAGTTTGCACGTATGAACACTCAAGCGGCCGGGGCTTCTTCGTCGCGAGCGCCCGAGCCTTCTGTGGCCGTTCCTGCTGCTAGCACCAACGTGCGTCTGCCCTCGGCAGTTGGTGACGTCCCACATGTAGCTGAGAATCCGGTTCCGCGCGCGGCACACCTTCCTAAGACACCTGTACTGTTCGATATGCGCATGGATCGGGGCTACTTAGCTGTCAGCCAGGGCGGTAGCCCCGCCATGCTCCACGAGTACCGCTGGTCAGCGAGCGCCTTTAGCTATTTTAAGGACACAGTCGTAGAGATGGAGCGCATCATCCCAGCTCTACAGGACGAGGCGCAGCGCAGGGCTTTTTCGGTGCTGCTGGCACAGTTCAAGGGCGTGCTGGCGCTCATGGAGCAGCGGCTGGACTACCTTAAAGTCTTCGGCGAGCACAAATTCCGCGAGCCGGGGCTGGTGGCAGCAGTGGAGAACGCTATTGCTGGCAAGTCTGACCTGCCTGTTACATCCAGCACTGTGCTGGATGCTGTGGCCAGCTTCAGGGACAAGAAGGTCACCACTGCTATCAAGCAGGGTGCCTCCCGGGACTACACAGCAGAGCAGCAGGGGCGCGGCAGCGGCCGTGGTCGGCGAGACCGGACTGGCCAGCAGCAGCAGCAGCAGCAGGGCGGCAGGCACCCCTACAACACCCGCCAGCAGGCTGCGGACGGCGCAGCCGGTGAGCGTTAGGTGTCATGTGGAGGAGATTGCAGGGTTTGGCGGGGCGGTGGGAAGCTTTGGGTGCAGATCCTGAGCTTGTGCAGGCACTGCGGCATGGGGTTGTCCCACAGTTTGAACAGCCACCGCAGCCTTACGACTATGGCGGGCTCTGGTTGGAGGGTGAGCAGCTGCAGGCGTGGGAGGCATTGCGTGATCATTACATGAGCATTGAGGCCATCAAAGTGGTTGATTCTCTCGAGTGGTGCAACTTTGCGTTTCTTGTGCCTAAGCATTCAGGTGGCTACAGGCTGGCAGTTGACTGCCGGCCCTGTAACTCCTGTGGCCCAGAGTATCCTACTGCTTACGACCATTTGTACACCCTGCGCGAGGCTATCAAGCCTCACGACAGCATGAGTGCGTTTGATTTGGCAGATGGCTACTTTCACATGTTCATTCACCCTGAGTATCAGAAGTATTTTGGGTTCCAGGTGCAGGGTGTGTGCTATCAGATGGTGGCGCTGCCTTTCGGATGGAGTGGGTCACCTGCATGGTTCATGCGGCTCAGCAGGCAGATTGGCACTTGGCTGGCAGATCCCCCTGCAATTCCTGCAGAGGGCGGTGAGGTCAGCAGCGCACCTATTCGCAGTCGCATTTTTCTTGACGACTTTCTGCTGCTGTTTGCTCCAGGAGCCGATGGCCCCGGCGGCGTGGCGTATGCAAAAGCGCTGCTGTCATATCTGGGCCTGAAAGCTAATGAAAAGAAATCTTCCTGGGAGCTAGAAACTCGTAAGCTGCATTTGGGTCTGTGGGTGGACACTGCCAGCGGCGTCTTTTGATTCCAGATGACAGGATTGTGAAGATCAAGACATGTGCCAAGGCGGTGCTGTCTGAGGTCAGCAGGTCAGAACGTTGGGTGCCAGCCAGGTTGGTGGCTCGCTTGGCTGGCCTGTCTGTGTGTGTGTCTCTGGCTTTTAGCGGTGCCAAGTTTTTTGCGCGTGAGCTTTATGCTGCTCTGAAGGGCAAGGGCAGCTGGGCTGCCAAGGTGAAGCTCAGTAACCAGGCGGTGCGCGATGTGAAGGTGCTGGCTGCGTTCCCGCGGCGCTGGAATGGCAGCTGCATTTGGCCGCCAGCAGTTTCGCGTGTGGTGATTACAGATGCATCTGATGAAGGCTGGGGTGCGCTGATCCATGCAGGCTCCAGCGTCCTGCAGCAGCAGGGGCGCTGGGCACCTGGCATGCGGCGCAAGCACATCATGGTTCGAGAGCTGGCTGCAGTTCATATTGCGCTGCGAGCGGCGCGTCCTGTGCTGCAGCAGCAGGTTGTGGAGTGTGTGATTGATAACTCTGCTGC
>CADDIJ020001314.1:0-50254 GCA_902809745.2 Tetradesmus lagerheimii | reverse complement strand
ACCAATACGCTCTGCTGGGCCAGATGCCCGTCCAACCCGTGCATTAAAGTCACCCATCACCAACACAGATCCCCTGCTAGACAGGTACTCCAGGTCCAGGTGTGGAGTGTGTTAACTGCAGGTGTGGAGTGTGTTAACTGGTGGATAGTGCAAGTATTGTACTAGATCCTTTGTGTCGGAGTGTGCCGGTTTTATGGTGCCCAGTCGAATCATTGTCACAGTTCATGTTATGGCTTGAATGGGTAACATGATGATAATGATAATGATGATGATGATGACAGGTCATGTTTGAATGTTCTGCAAATGCTACTCGTAGGCTGGGCTGCAAGATGCTGAAAGCCTTCGTACCGATGCATCACATGGTAACAATTCAGTACATCTTCTGCACGGTGTGCGGTGGAGCCCGGATAGGGTCGAGCAGATTGCTCATCATCATCATCATCATGTTACCCATTAAGCCATAGCATCAACGCCATCGGCCCCGCGCCCCTCAGGAGCGGAAGAAAGAGGGAGCACTGCTCCATTGTGTTTGCAATTATTACGCACATCCCAAGCTTGGACAAGATACTCAGCAATGCTCCTAGATATCACCCGACACACCCCCCTACTACCCCAAACATCATCAGAAATAAAACGCAACAACTTGGTGGATGCATCAGTCAATGACAGCACATTGCGCAATTTTTCAGCGCCACCACATACATTTCGCAAAACAGACCGAATCTCATCAAACATAGTATCTCTCTGAGCAGAAGTAGCGGGACAATCAAACATCAGATGTGACAAAGACTCAACACCCTGACCACAAGCAGGACATGCTGTGTTAGAATCTGCTCTGCTACCCTCATAATGACTGATACGCTCATGCACACAAAGACAACCCATTCGGACACGCATCAGCAACTCAATACCACGTGTTGGCGCACCAGAACACAAGAATGGCCTAGCCCTTTTGAAACGCATGGCAGATTGCTGTGAGTACTGCATCTTGCTGCAGTATCTCTGTAATCTGAGCATCACGCGATCCTTTCAATGCAACTTCGAAATCACTGCTTTGAACTCTGGTGCCACCAGTGGCACATCGTGACCGTCGCGCTGGCAGCGCCGCCTGTCTTGCAGCGCTGCTGTCTAAACGAAGTTATTGCAGCGCACCCACTGTGCGTTCGCTGGCCCAGCCTCCCAGGTTTGCAGCATGACATGCCTGAAAGATGCAATGGGAATAACTTGGCCTCCTGTGAACTTCTTGCATCCCAAGTCTGGGTTTCTGACCGCTTTCTGCACAGTCAGGTTCTTGCAAAGCTGTCAACTGAGTTGACAGATGGCACTGCCTCCAGAGTCTGGAGGTATGATCAAAGTAGACTCCAGATCCGAGTATGCCTTTGGAGGGCCTTTCATGCAACGCCTGGTCTGTTACAAAGGCACCTGCAGCCAAACTACAACTTGCCACTTGGCGTTGGGGAAATAAACTTGGCAAACTTGGGGAGCCCCTACTCGTAGTCCTGCTTGCAGCCATGAGGCACTGCAGCTGGCTGCCGATCAAGCCATGACGGCGTGGCCCACCCTAATGTTTGACACAAAGCAAGCGCCACTAAGCGGATGATCCGTTTATTACACGGCAGACACTACCAACAGTGCGCACTTTAATAGCATACTCAGCAGGCTGCTAGAACAACATGGGCTCATGCCAAACCATGCTCTGTTCAACCGACCCCAAGGACGCTGCAGCACCATGGCTTCAGCGCTACCTCAATCATGCACACAGGGTGCTGCTCCGAGCAGTTGAGTGAACCCACAAACACCACACAAAACTGTACTACCCCCACGCAATGAAATCAACAAACAGTGTCCCAAGGTCTACTGCTGTGTAATAAAGGTTGAAGGCACGCGAGCTCTAATGATCCCCCAAAACAGCCAAAGGGCAAGCCCCGGACATGCAGCAGCTGGGCATGTCATTAGTAATATACTGCTGTGTTGCTGTGGCGGTACTGTACAGCGGCAGCAAACAACAAAGTGTTTTGCAGACGAGTGCCTGCTGGTCAACATTCTCAGCAGTACAGGTGCTGATCTCCCACCCCAGCCACCAACACTGATACTATTCGAAGCCACACAGAGCTTGGCACACCTTGTGCTCTGCTAACTGTGCCACCAGCACCTCAACAGCCAAGAAGTAACAGCCGCAACACAGTCATGCATGACTGCCTCAGGCCTCCCGCCAGCGCACAATCACAGCAAGCTACTCGCCACAATGTGGCACTGCACCACACCTGCTTCAGCACAAACGACTTCAGACCAGAGCCCCTGCTGGCCACACTTCAGGGCTACATACTGCGCCCTGCTCCAGCTGTGTTGTTACCGGCATTGCAGTTGCTGCTGCTTCGCTCATGAGCCCAGCGCGATTTCTGCCACACCAACATGCGCCCTGCTCCAGCTGTCCAGTTGCTGCTGCCACAAGCGCTTTGCTCGTCAGTCAGACCATCTGCCGCCACACCACATGCGTCCTGCTCCAGCTGTCCAGCTGCTGCTGGCTGATGCTGCTTCACTCCTGCTTCGCAGCTGTGCCTGATGCTGCTGCTGGCCCTGCCTGAACCTTTTTGGGGTTGTGCTGAAGCAGGTAGTTGGCCAGATACTCGACTGGGTCCTCTGGCCGCTCCTTGCACAGCGACTGCAGGCCTTGCATCAGCAGCGGCACTACGGTCGATTCCTGCAAGCAAGCCAACACAGCAGCAGATGCAGCGGTGAGGGCACGGCAGGACCTGTAGCAGGGACGTGTTCACCATGTCCCCTAGCTGCAGTTTGCAAGGTCATATGCGCTATCATTGCAGTGCATGTGTGCGCAGGACACTGCATATGCACAGCGCCATCTTCTTAGTAGGGTGTTGCTCGTGCGGAAGCTGCTCTGCTCAGCAATGTGACAGCCCAGGTAGACAAAAACCACAGCCGTTGCGTTCTACTGTTCCACCTGTCCCTGTTGCAGCGGCTGACGGTGCCGCTTGCTGCTGTGCAGCTTCTGCAAGCTGCAGCACTGGCCCAGCTGCTGTTGCGCTCTGGCCTGCCCAAACACTGTACAGGCTGCTGCATGCTGGGCCATTTGCGGAGCTCACCAGATACTGCCTGATTGGTAGCGCATGTGATGTGAGTCGTTTCTGAATGTTGACTGCTGCCTGTTCTGCTGACTTCACCTGCAGACAGCAGCACCAGACATGTGGCAGAAAGCAAGGCATGTTGAATCATGTCCTGCTGGTGCTGGTTAAAGAGACTACTAGGCAAAAAGGGTTTAAGCAACAACACTGTGAAATGACTCAAGTGCATGCAGATTCAAACTTCTGACTTGAGCGTATGCAACAGCAGACAGCACGCTGAGACCCGCTGAGGCATGGCTGCAGTACTTGGCTTGAGGGCGACCACAGTGCATGCTGCATGACCCTATCACTTCACAACGCTGGTTGCATGTAGGATCCTGCGCACTGCACCACGACATGCTTACATTGTCCTGTGTCGAGGGCTCCTTTGAAGCGTCTCCTGCTGCATCTGCCATTGGCTGGTCCACGCCTGCAAGCAGACGCCTCACGTGATATAATTCAACCCAAAACTTATGGTCAGCCTTACTGTGTTGCCAGATACGCACCGCTGGACATGCTGTTGGAAGTTCTTCACTCCAACTTGCTGCACTCGCGCACTTGATAGACAGGGGCGTCTTTCCGAACGGTATACGCGTCAGTATGATAAACGTCAGATTGTTGAATGCGGTGGACGTGGCAAGCGCTTGCTGTCCGAACTGGCAGATGTGTTGACCGGGTATCGCTTCTGAAGGCAAAGTTGTGACGTGCGTCCTAGCGCAGCAGTGAAAGTGTGTACAGGGCCCTGCTGCAAACGCATGTCATGACCGGCGTGGCACTACGGGTGGTCCAGGGTTACAACCAGGGTAACAGCACTGACACACCTTTCTCACGACGACAACGACCACAACCGCATGTCAGCTCCACCAACAACAACCTGCATGAGTTAATGTGTAGCATTCGGCTTGGTGCCTATGCTGCGGTGCTCTGCTTGATCTTCATTAGCACATGTGCTGCCAGCGATCTCAAACCAAACACCACCCACTCAGCCAAGATAGCAGCAGGTACCATTGCTGCCTGCAGGCTGCAAGCTCAGGTCCACTCAGGACGGCACAGTGCAGGCCCTGCCGTTCCATGAGCTTCTAAACCACTGGATGGAAAGCCAGGCATACCTGTCATCAACTGCCCTTGCAGACACTGCAAATATCTGCATCGATGCAGCCATGCACCACCTTGCCTATCCGCTTGCGCTACTGAAACTGCGATGTAGCATCATACGCCCAGGCTGTGTGATGCTCTGGCAGTACACTGCACTTCAGCATGCCACTGAAGTAGTGCAGCGCTGGCTGCGGTGCCGTGCGACAGCTCCAGCCCGCCAAATGTTCCTCACACCCCTGCTTACTGCTTTTTCTTCCAGGTATGCAGGCTGCACTGCAGTCAGACCACCAGGCGGGAGCTCAGCCCCACCACTTGACTGCCCAGGCTTCCCGCCAAAATAGCGCTGCGGCGCTGCGGTGCTGGCTAGGGTGCCTTGCCACCAAACACTGCGCAGCTGCTCTGCGGTGCTGGCCAAACCTCTGCGCTGCTGCACTGCGGCGCTGGTGCACTGCGGCGCAGGCCAAACACTGCACTGCGGCACTGGCCAAACACTGCGCTGCTGCGCTGCTGTGCTGCTGCTCTGGCTAGGGTGCCTTGCGGTGGATGAGGCCTGGGCCGTGCTCCTCATACTCCTGCTTGCTCATCCACATCTGCTGGAAGGAGCCCAGCGACGCCAGGATGCTGCCACCTGCAGCGCAACAGACAGCAAAGCATGACGCAGTAGCAGCATCAGATACTCGTGGCTCCAGTGCAGAGTGGGTTAGCAGCCGGTTGGGTGAGTGAGGGAGCCCAGACGCAGCAGCAGGAGTAAAAGAAATAGCAGCACCCAAGCAGCAAGGCATGCAGAGTACACATCTGTATAAGGAGACCAGGGGCGCCAGGATGCTGCCACCTGCAGGACCACAAGTCACACACGCAGTGTGTTGCACGAGAGATGCTTCTCGCAGGCTGCCAGAACACATGTACATCTGGGGAGCTGCGCATGCTGTGCAAGGCATGCCTGCGCATCCACTTACAACTTGCAACAGCATGCCCACAGGCAACATGAAAATCAGTGCTTGCTGCCCAAGAAATCAGGCTCAGCAGCAGAACAAAAGCAAATCCAAGCAGTCGAGCGAAACAAAGTGCCAAGCTGCCAGCTCACCGATCCACACTGCGTGCCGCCGCTCCGTTGGGTTGACCGGCGCTGTTACTTTGACCTTGGTGCCACCCGGTGCTGCTGCTGAGATGTCCAGCTCAAGCCGCTCACGCATCTGAGTCAGCAGCGACGTGCCACCTGGCAGCAGCAGCAGCAGCAGCAACAGCAGCAGCAGCGGCATTGAACACGGTGCATGGCCCTGCACTGTGGTTGAAGTGGTAAGTCAGGGTGGCAAGGAGCTCACGCGCAAGCTGTTCACACAACAGAGTTATGAGCATCATGCCAGCTGCATTTAACCCCATCAATCACGCAAGAGCAGGTGTACACTGGTGCAGGTGTTACTAGTGTCTTCAAGACCCAACACCCTGCTCAAATAGCCTCATCACCACTCACCCACAAGCACCACGTGTTGGCACAGGTCCTAGCGCACGTCCGTGTCGCACGATTTAACAACATTTTCGCTGCAGTAGCACCTGCCCCATCAACCAAGGAGCTGGTACAGGTGGTACTAGCGTCTTTGGGACTTGTTTCCTTCTCATGAAACCTTATGTAAATCCTAGTCACCACTCACCCACGAGCACCACGTGCTGGTACAGGTCCTTGCGCACGTCCGTGTCGCATCTGTTGACGCTGTCCACCACCAGCCCAGCCAGCCCCTTGATGCCATCAGGCAGCGGGTGCTCGGCCATGCCGGGGAAGCTGCGCACCAGTTGCTGCAGCAGCAGCAGCAGCAGCAGCACAATACACAATGATGTGAGGCTGTGTGGTTGTTGGATCAGGGGTCCGCGCCGCGAAATGCTGAGCTTTCAGGCAGTGGGTACGCAGAAATGCCGGGGAAGCTGCGCACCAGTTGCTGCAGCAGCACAACACATGACAATGAGAGAGGCTATGTCACATAGCCTGTTTGCAGGATATGTGGTTAATCCAGCCAGGCCCTTGGCGCCGTCAGGCAGCGGGTGCTCGCCCATGCCGGGGAAGCTGCGCACCAGTTGCTGCAGCAGCACAGCACACGACAGGATGCAGTGTGGCAGCGGTACAGCAGGTTGGGCTGAGCCGTCAGGCAGTGGGTGCTCGCCCATGCCGGGGAAGCTGCGCACCAGTTGCAGCAGCAGCAGCAGCAGAAGTAGCAGCAGCAGCAGCAGCAGCACAATACACAACAATATGAGAGGCTATGTGCAGACTTGCTTTAGATTTAAGGTGCCAATCAATAGCGGGTGCTCGCCCATGCCGGGGAAGCTGCGCACCAGTTGCTGCAGCAAGAGCAGCAGCAGCGAGCAGCAGCAGCAGCAGCAGCAGCAGCAGCACAGCACACAACAGTTTGAAAGGCTCTGTGCAGGTTTGGGTGCTAGGCCAGGCCCTTGGCGCCGTCAGGCAACGGGTGTTCGCCCATGCCGGGGAAGCTGAGCACCAGTTGCTGCAGCATGTAACGAGCAGCACAGCATACAACGATTTGGTACATGAAAAGCAGTAAATTTTGGTGTAGGTTGGAGGTTCCCTTGATGCCATCAGGCAGCGGGGTGCTTGCCCATGCCGGGGAAGCTGCGCACCAGTTGCTGCTGCAGCAGCAGCAGCAGCAGCAGCAGCAGCAGCAGCAGCAGCACAATACACAACAATTGAGAGGCTATGTGCAGGGGTTGGTGGTGAGCCGACTGACAGCGGGTGCTCGCCGATGCCGGGGAAGCTGCGCACCAATTGCTGCAGTAGCACAACATACAACAACAATGTGAGAGGCTATGTGCAGGTGTAAGTAATCGATCAGAGATTGGTGGGAAGCCGACTGACAGTGGTTGCTCCGACATGCCAGGGAAGCTGCGCACCTTTGATGCAGCAGCACAACACATGACAGGAGGCAGCATGAAGCATTACAGCAGGTTATAATAATAATACAGCAGGTTATGCTGAGCCGTCAGGCAGCGGGTGTTCGCCCATGCTGGGGAAGCTGCGCACCAGTTGCTGCTGCAGCAGCAGCAGCGCAAACACAATATGAGGGGCTATGTATGCAGATTCGGTCATCGGACCCGGGGGGTAAGCCGACTGACAGTGGTTGCTGAAACATGCGAAGGGAAGTTGCGCACCATTGCTGCAGCAGCACGATTGAGGGTGGTGACAATCGCATCCGCAGTACAAGCAGCAAGTGCGCTGCGGACAGCTGCCGCAGCGCACGCATCTCAGGTACCCAAGCCGACCATGGTAGCTGAAAGCTGCAAATACGTGTACATGTAAGCAGCTGATGCTGGTGCTGCCACACTGCCGTTAACCTGCAGTGCTCACTGGTTGGAGCAGCAGCTCTGGTTGAAACAGCTTCCAGTGCAAATGAATCACGGAGTTGAACCAACAATAGTCTGAACTCTACTCCACAGTAGCTGCAGCCAGTCGCACAACTAAATTGCTTTTCAAAATGCTCACCGGCTGGAACAGCAGCTCCGGCACCTTGAAGCGGTCAACGCCAACTTGGATCTCATTGCCATCAGGCAGCTGCAGCAGTCAGCAGACAGCAGCAGCAGCAGTGTTGGTTAATGGTCAGCTCGACACACAGAGGATAGGTTTAGTTTAGGGTTTAGGGACTCTAAACCCTAGAGTCACCAGAACAACCCCGTTAATGGTCAGCTCGACACACAGAGGATAGTCACCAGAACAACCCCGTTTCAGCCAACACTAACATGCAGGCTGTAGGTAGTTGACAATGCGAGCTAGTCACCAGATCCTAGCAGCTGCTGCAGCACCAGTAGTCACCTCGTAGGGAGATGGCCGACACAGTCAGATTGTCTGCCTCCAGTGGTATAATGCACCACCACAGCCCTAGCATCCAACCAAAGTAGTAGTGCACCTAGCAACCGACCAAAGCAGCACCTGCCCCCACCTCGTATGTGATTGCCGGCACTGTCAGGTTGTCCGCCGCCACAAAATGCACATATTAGTACAGTGGTGCAATGCGGGTACCACATGGACTGCCACTGCCCTTGCATTTGACCAAAATAGCATCGTACTAATGTAGTGGCAGTGCTCTCACCTCGTACGTGCAGCACCAGTAGTCACCTCGTAGGGAGATGGCCGACACAGTCAGATTGTCTGCCTCCAGTGGTATAATGCACCACCACAGCCCTAGCATCCAACCAAAGTAGTAGTGCACCTAGCAACCGACCAAAGCAGCACCTGCCCCCACCTCGTATGTGATTGCCGGCACTGTCAGGTTGTCCGCCGCCACAAAATGCACATATTAGTACAGTGGTGCAATGCGGGTACCACATGGACTGCCACTGCCCTTGCATTTGACCAAAATAGCATCGTACTAATGTAGTGGCAGTGCTCTCACCTCGTACGTGCAGCACCAGTAGTCACCTCGTAGGGAGATGGCCGACACAGTCAGATTGTCTGCCTCCAGTGGTATAATGCACCACCACAGCCCTAGCATCCAACCAAAGTAGTAGTGCACCTAGCAACCGACCAAAGCAGCACCTGCCCCCACCTCGTATGTGATTGCCGGCACTGTCAGGTTGTCTGCCTCCACAAAGTGCACATATAAACACAGCAACCCAATCCACTGGCAAAGCTCTAGCATATAATCAAGTTAGTGGTCACCCCACCTCGTATGTGATTGCCGGCACAGTCAAGTTGTCTGCCTCCACAAAGTGCACGTCGCTGACCCATGACACCAGCTCCTTCACACCTTGGTATAACCGCAGGCACCGTCAGGTTATCTACGTCAACATACTGCACACCAGCACAATGCACTGCCACGGCTCTAGCATCCAATCAGCTCAGTAGTGACCCCCACCTCGTATGTGATTGCCGGCACTGTCAGGTTGTCTGCCTCCCCTAAGTGCGCAACAGTACAATGTTACAGAACACTGCCACAGCCCTGGCATACACTCAGAATCGTAGTTGCCCCCACTTCGTATGTGATTCCCCTGGGCACTGTCAGGTCGTCTGCCTCCACAAAGTGCACAAATCAGTACAGCGGTACAATGCACCGTCACAGCTCTAGCATCCAATCAGAATCTTATCCAACCCCACCTCATATGTGATTGCCGGCACTTTCAGGTTGTCTGCCTCCACGAAGTGCACGTCGCTGACTCGTGACACAATGCGGGTCCCAAACACATGGCCACAGCCCTGGCATCGATTAAAAGCAGTGGTCACCCCACCTCGTATGTGATTGCCGGCACAGTCAGGTTGTCTGCCTCCACAAAGTGCACAGATCAGTACAATGTTACAGTACACTGCCACAGCCCTGCAATCCAATTAAAGCAGCATCCGCCCCCACCTCGTATGTGATTGCCAGCACCGTCAGGTTGCCTGCCTCCACAAAGTGCACATCACTTGAATGCACAGCCCTAGCAACCAAAGCACCACCCACCCTCACCTCGTATGTGATTGCAGGCACTGTCAGGTTGTCTGCCGCCACAAAGTGCACATCAGTACGGTGACATAATCCAATACCAAACGCACTGCCACAGCCCTAGCATGGAACTAGTGTAGTAGTCACCCCCACCTCATATGTGATTGCCGGCACAGTCAGGTTGTCTGCCTCCACAAAGTGCTCATAGCAGTACAAAGGTACAATGCACTGCCACAGTCGTGGCATCCGATCGAACTAGTAATGACCCACACCACGTATGTAATTGCTGGCACTGTCAGGTTGTCTGCCTCCAAAAAGTGCACATATCAGTACAGTGGTACAATGCGGTGCCAAATGCATTGCCACAGCCCTAGCATGTAACTAAATGTGATAGTAACCCCACCTCGTATGTGATCTGCAGGCACTGTCAGGTTGTCTGCCTCCACAAAGTGCACATATCAGTACAGTGTTGAAGGACACTGGCTCAGCACTAGCATCCGACCAAAATAGTAGTGGCACACCAGTACAATGTTAAAGTACAATGTTACAGTACACTGCGCTGCCACAGCTCTGGCACCCGCCCCCACCTCGTGATTGCCGGCACTGTCAGGTTGTCTGCCTCCACAGAGTGCACATCAGTTGAATCACAGCCCTAGCAACCAAAGCAGTAGTCACCACACCTCGTCATCGTCATCGGCATCATATCAACCATTCAAGCCATAGCATCACACCATCGGCCCCGTGCCCCACTGGAGCGGAAGAGCGAGGGAGCCCCACCTCGTATGTGATTGCCGGCACAGTCAGGTTGTCTGCCTCCACAAAGTGCACATCACTGACCCGTGACACGAGCTCCTTCACATCACCCACGATCAGCTCAGCCTGGTGCGCCAGGAAGCTCTGAGTGAGGCCAGCAGTATCAGACGGCAGCACCTGCAGCGCAATGTGGTGCACACAAACATTGGCGCGATGATGCTGTTGTGCATTGCTCGACATGGGGAGCCAGGAAGCTCTGGCTCAGGCCAGCAGTGTCAGACGGCAGCACCTGCAGTGCAAATTCAAGAAAGTGTAACAGGCACATATGTTGCAGCGATAATGCACTTGCTGCGCATTGCTCAGCCTGGTGATCCAGGAAGCTCTGGCTCAGGCCAGCAGTGTTCGACGGCAGCACCTGCAGGAGAGTCCACAGTCGCATGCAAGTTGTGCAGTTGTTCAGCTTCACATCACCCACAATCAGCTCAGCCTGGTGCGCAAGGAAGCTGGGGGTGAGGCCGGCAGTGTCCGACGGCAGTACCTGCAGTACAAAGTATGAGAACCAAGCACACATCTTGAAGCTTCACGTCACCCACGATCAGCTCAGCCTGGCGCATAGCCCTGACTGCCAGCAGTGTCTGACGGCAGCACCTGCAGTGCAGAATGGTGAGGCCCGAGCACACATGTTGAAGCTTCACATCACCCACGATCAGCTCAGCCTGGTGCGCCAGGAAGCTCTGGCTGAGGCCAGCAGCGTCTGACGGGAGCACCTGCAGACGATATGGTGAGGAACAAGGGCACACATGTCGCACCAATGATGCTGTTGTGCATTGCTGAGCCTGGTGTGCTAAGAAGCTGTGGCTCAAGCCAGCAGCGTTTGACGGCAGCACCTGCAGTGCGAAACAAACCACCATCAGCTCAGCCTGGTGCGCCAGAAAGCTTGGGGTGAGACCAGCAGTGTCCGACGGCAGCACCTGCAGATGTGATGGTGGGAACAGAGAGCTCACATGTTGAAGATAACAGATAGTGCAGTTGTGCATTGCTGAGAATGCTGTGCAAGGAGTCTCGGGCCGACACGTACCACGTCTGACGGCAGCACCCTGCAGTGCACATGCATCAAACAAAACAGCCACCAGATATCAGGCTGCACATGAGTGCACAAACCCCAACGAGCCCCCTCACAGGGGGAACTGGCCTGTTGAGCTCACGTCCAGCTCCTCAGGGAAGCCTACCTCCTCAAGGCGTGTGAAGTCTGGCGCGGCGGCAAAATGCTAGTCAAACAGCAACCTCTCACAAAGCTGTACATGAGTCCAGACACACCTACGAGGCCCAACCAGTAACATGGATGGACTGCTGTGCAACTGCCCTGACGCATTGAAGTCTACCAAAGTCAAACAGCAACCAGTTACCAAGCTGTAGATGAGTACAAAACCCCTTACGCCCCCCCCAACAGCAATGCTGTGCAACTGCTCTGATGCACTCACGTCAAACTTGCCAGGGAAGCCCCTCTTCTCAACGCGTGTGAAGGTCTGCCGCGGCCACAAAACATCAAATCAGACAGCCAGCAACCAGTCATTCAGCTGTATATCAGTCCCCCAGAAGCCTCCAAAAAAGTCCACGACAAACTGCTGTTTAATAGCTCTGATCAACTCACGTCAAACTCGCCAGGAAAGCCCTTCTTCTCGACGCGTGTGAAGGTCTGGCGCAGCCGAAAATAGTAAATCAGACAGCCAGCAAACAGTCATCACGCTGTACATACAGCCCGCAAACATCTACGAGCCCAAACCAGGAGGAACTGCTGTACGTACAGTTGTATACAATTGTACTTACAGCTGTGTACAACTGCCCTGATTACTCACGTCGAACTCCCCAGGGAAGCCCTTCTTCTCAACGCGTGTGAAGGTCTGGCGTGGCCGCAGCTGGTTGCCGCGTGCCTCCATGGCCTTCTGCAGGCAGCTGTTGAGCAGCCGGCCACCAATAGGGCTGCGTGACACGGACTTGGTTAGCACGTAGCCGTCGTGCACGCCAGCAACTGCAGCGAGACAGAAGATTGCATAGAAAATGTCGGATATCGTGAGAAACCAAGAAACTTGGAGTGTGTCAGAGGATCTGGTTACCGCGTGCCTCCATTGCCTTCTGTAGGCAGCTGTTGAGCAGCCGGCCACCAATCGGGCTGCGTGACACCGACTTGGTGAGCACATAGCCGCCGTGCACGCCAGCAACTGCAGCAAAGAGCGACATGTTGCATAACAAGCAGTGGCGCAGCACTTGAAACCCAGGAAGCTACAAGTATGTCAAGGGATGTGGTGGTCAGCAGCAATGCAGGCGGCTGTTGAGCATCCTTTTGCAGGCGGCTGTTGAGCATCCTTCTGCAGGCAGCTGTTGAGCAGCCGGCCACCGATCGGGCTGCGTGACACTGACTTGGTCAGCACGTAGCCGTCGTGCACGCCAGCAACTGCATTTGCAAGACAAATTGCAGTGAACAGTGTGTCATGGTGCTTGAAGCAGTTTAGGTGAGGGTGCGTTTGCATCATTAGATCAGTGTCTTCTGCAGGCAGCTGTTGAGCAGCCGGCCACCAATTGGGCTGCGCGACACCGACTTGGTTAGCACGTAGCCGTTGTGCACGACAGCAACTGCAGCAAGACAAAATTGCATTGAGATGTGGGACACAGCGTCTTACACCAATGAAAGCATATCAGAGATATGGTGGGCAGGTGCATTGCATACGCAAGCCTTACGCAGTCAAGCTTTTGCCCATGCACCAAAACAGTGCCACTAACTGGGCAAAACATGCAAACATGCAGCTCAGTAACACTCCCACCTGTGGTGCAGAAGTAGCCCGAGTCCACGACCACGCTGGTCTGCTTGGCCACTGAGAAGGTCGCCAGCACGGCATCCTTTGCAAGGAACAGAGCAGGACAGCTGCAGGTGGGGTGCAGCAGCAGCAGCAGCAGGGAGTCAGACACTTGGTGGTTCGCAAGAGGATGCTTGCCAATTCCTTGGCTAGGAACAGCGCAGAACAGCCCTAAAACCAGACCATTGCACTACTAAAGATTGAGCGTCACTCACCACAGGTGCTCAAAGGCGGCCTGCACTGTCTTCTCCCGCACTTCGCGCGTGTTGTGTGTGGGCTCAGCAAGCAGCACCGCGTTCTCCTTGGGGTCGATGTGCAGCCGGTCCCTGCAGCAGCAGCAGCAGCAGCGGCAGACAATCTGATCAAGGAGCTGAACAGGAGCAACTGCAGCAAAGTGCCTGGAGAGCAGGGATGAGATCCAGCTGCTGTGTTGCTGCTGCTGCGGCGGCTGATGCAGCGGCAGCACTCTCTGGGTGTACCTGCGGAAGATGAAGCGCCTTACAGACCAGCTGACATGCAGAGCATGCATGGGCCACAGCACTGCTGCTGCTGCTGTTCAAACAGCTGCTGCATCCCCTGCTTACACTATCGCCGCAAGCGGCATGCTGCTGCTTACACTGTTGCCGCAAGCGGCATGCTGCTGCTTACACTATCGCCGCAAGCGGCATGCTGCTGCTGCCGCTCCTGCTGCAAGCTGCTGCTGTTGCTGCTGCTGATTCAGACCGTCCAGCCGCTGTCACCATAAGATGCATGCTGCCGCCGACGCCGCTGCTGCTGCTTTTGCATGCGGCTCCCACCTAAGTGCACACTCCCGCAGCTGCTGCTGCTGCCGCTATTCCAGACCCTGCTGCTCTGTCATAGCAACCTGCTTGCTGCTGCTGCTGCTGCTTCACCGCATACACAGCCCACCTGAGTGCATACTCCCACAGCCGCTGCTGATCTTCCAGTCACCTTTATCCAAATCTGGTGACGCTATCGCTGCAAGCTGCCGCCATCGCCGCACTGCTGCTGCTGCTGCTGCACCCAAGCGTCCCACCTGAGTGCATACTCCCACAGCCGCTGCGTGATCTCCCAATCACCTGTTTAAATGTCTGGTGACGCTATCGCCGCAAGCTGCATGCTGGCACTCCTGCTGCAGGCTGCTGCTGCTGCTGCTGCACCCAAGTGTCCCACCTGAGTGCATACTCCCACAGCCGCTGCATGATCTCCCAATCACCTGTTTAAAAGTCTGGTGACGCTTTCGCTGCAAGCTGCATGCTGGCACTCCTGCTGCAGGCTGCTGCTGCTGCTGCACCCAAGTGTCCCACCTGAGTGCATACTCCCACAGCCGCTGCGTGATCTCCCAATCGCCTAGCAGCCCATCTGCTGTGAAGGGAGACACAACCTGCAGCAGCAGCAGCAGCAGTGGACAGACAAAGAGCAGCGCCACTTTGGCATGTTGCCACATGGCACTACATGTGCTGCTGAACAGACGAAGACAACAACAGCGCTGCAAGCGGCTACACTGTTGCTGATGGTTGTGCTGCGGTCAGGAGTTTATGATTATTTCAACACCCCGGCAATGCCTGCTGGGCAGGTGTGCAGGGAGCCTCGCTGTTGCACAACGGCAGATGACATCAGTACCATAACTGCTGTGCACCGACTGGCTCTGCTGCCTCACCTCCATGTCTGGTCGCTTGTAGCCCAGCTCTTGACAATTCAAACAGCAAACTAAATGAAAATGCCTGATCTGCTGCCTCACCTCCATGTCTGGTCGTTTGTAGCCCAACTCTTGACTGCCAAAGTAGAGCTTGCGCCCCTGCTGCTGCTGCTGCCCGTCCACCTCCATGCCGTTTGCTGCTGCGCTGTTTGTAACAACACCGGCAAGCTGCAGCGCATACGCAGCAAGGGCACAGCAACTTCGTCACAAGCGAAAAGTGAGGCGGTAGCATTCTGATGTAGCTGCTGCTGCTGCTGGTGGTGGTTGATATGTCGCAGGAGACACACAGAGGCAAGAAGCTGTCTGCTGTTCAATACTCTTATGGCGCTACCGTACATAAATGATCCAGCAATGCAAATCCCATGATTGCTGGCTGCTGCTGCTGCTGCTGCTTACCGAAGGGAACACTGCTTTGGGTGTGTCATCTCCCGCATATCCCGCCTTGGTCTGCCAGCTGCCCAGATCCAGCACCACAGCATTGACCTCATCTGCATAACAACAGCCCGTTGCATGTTATGTTTTGGCTAAGATGAGGGTAGCAAACGTGCGGAAGGATTACTTTTGCTGGCTGCGATTGCTGCTTAGTGGCTGACACCGGGAACAGCACGCGACGCGGACATGAACTGGCAGACTGCTATATCAGTGGCTGACAGTCGCGTTGAAACCGACCTCCTCCGTATAATGCCGCCATGTTGGCGGCCTATGCTAGGCCCTCAGGCAGGGCTTGACTTTGAGCAGATTGCTACTGCTGCTTGCTGCTGTCCTTGCTGCTGCTTGTGGGGATGGGAAGCCTGTGGCTGCACCAGGAACCTAGAGATCACGGAACCTGATAATTGCAACAGCGATCAGGTTGATCAAATGATTTGGTGGCGCTCTGCAGTAGCCAGGCAGCAGTTTCAGTTGTACTGACAACAAAGCTGCACCGGAATGTGGCAAGTGAAAGGGTGCGCGGATACTGCTGGTAATATCACCCCACCATCATACGTCAGCGTGATTTCTACGTTCCCCTACACACAACAGGCACACCGGCAGGGAGGAGGCACAACATTTGCAACACAATGACAGAGCATCGTCAGTGAACTCCATGTCGTTCCGCTAGCACTGCTAAGCACTTGAGTGATGAACGTTTTTCTTCGAAGGGATTGGTGAACTCTGCTCTGCTGGTGACCGGCCGGTGCTGTACGTCGAAATCGACGAAGCTGCGGTGCACTCGAGTGCTAACGCACCGTTCATCTTTGCAAAGCACTCAGACTGCTATTTGGCTGCCAGTTCGCCGGCGTCGTTCCTGGTGGGTGCTGACCAAGAAGCATCACTTGCAGCAGCAGTTGGGGCCTCAGGAGCTTCATGTCGCGGCCATTGGGTGCCCAAATGCGTGCTTTCATTCGTTTGAACTTTCTACTCTCCGCAAAGCGGGCTTTGTGGCTGACCATTGCTGCTTGCTACTGCTGTTCCCCTCCACCCTCCCCACCCTCTGCATCACAGGCTGGTCAGGCACTACACTGCAGGTCCAACACAACATGTGGAACAGCCAACCAGTGCTTGTTGACGATGATGATGCCCCGCCACCTGGCTTTGGCCCCAAGCGCTTTGAAGATATGATGGCAGGGGGCAGCAGGGGTCCCGCCAGTGACCAGTACGTGCCGGCACCTCAGCAGCAGCACAGGCAGCAGCATCAGCAGCAAAACTGGCCGTCTTCATCCCCAGACCCTTACCGCAGCGCCAAGCAGGGCGTTCCTGCAAGCAGTACTGCTGCAGGTGGCCGCGGCAGCAGCAGTTATGGAGCTACGGGCCCTGCAGGAGCAGGTGCACCTGCAGTTGGTGCAGCACGGCAGTTCCAGCGTGCTCTCAACAGCAGCTTGGGGGAGCGCCAGGACTCCCTCAGCTCAGCAGCAGCAACAGCAGCAGCAGCAGCAGGCAGACAGCGGCAACCGCCAGGCATGCACCAGCAGCAACAGCCGCAGCAACACCAGCAGCATCAGCGGCAAACATCGCCATTGCCTGACTACGGCGATTACAACGATGACGATGATGATTACGGAGCGAGCAGCAGCAGCAGACGCACCAGCAACAGCAGGAAGTATCCTGGTAGTGGCAGCGGCAGCCGGCCAGGCAGCAGCGGCAACTTGCAAGGCAATCGGAGCTACGGCAACTTGAGTGTCTCAAGTGTGCATTCACAGCACTCGCAGCATTCTCAAGTCAGCCCGTTACGCAGCGCGCAAGGAACTCCACCGCGGCTGCCACCAGCTGCAGCTGCCGACAATCGGGCACCAGCAGCACACCTCCAGCAGCAGCAGAGTCCGAAACCGCAGCCACAACCTCAGCAGCAGCAGCAGCTTGCCAGGACACCCACGCCTGACTATGGCGAGTATGAGGATCTAGATGACTATGGCAGCAGCAGCAGGAAAGGCAAGAAAGGCGGCAAGCCGCGCCCTGGCTCTGCTGCTGGTGCAGCTCCTGATGCCAGCAGCGCGCTGGCCGCAGCAAATCAAGCGCTTGCAGGAATCCCAGGTGTGCCTGGTGGCAAGAAGGTGAGTAGATCTGGCTGTTGCTGGCAACCACCGAGTGCCATGGTGTTGCTGGGACTGCTGTAGTATCAGCAGGGAAGCAAGCGGGTGCTTGCTGTGAGGCTAAGTGATGCTCACTGCATGCGGTGCCATTTGACACATGCATCACACACATATCCTTGCGCCTGCTCACATCAAGCTCTGCTGCCTACTGCTGCACCCTCATCAAACCTTTGACTGTCGCAGCGCCGCACACGCCGCGGTGGTCAGCGCAACAGGCTCGCGGCCGCAGCAGCAGCAGCAGGGGGCTCTCCCGGCAAGCTGTCTACGGAGCGTGCAGCGCAGCTAGAAGCTGAGCTGGCTGCGCTGCGTGCCGCGCTTAGTGAGGCAGAGGAGCGTCAGGTTGAGGCTCAGATGGCTGTGCTGACGCTGGAGACTGACAATACGACGCTGCAGGCGCAGCTGGAGGGCATGCGGGCGCAGAAGCAGCAGCTGGAGACGATGCTGCTGTTTGGAGGTGCGTGGCTGCGCCAACAGTGGCTGTAGGGCTGGGGGAGGGGCAGGGGTGGACCTCTTGCATCTACAACACCATGCTTGCTGAGTTGTGAAATTGACTTCCAAGGGAGGCCGAAACTGCAGAGTTGGAAAAGACAGGACGCTTCTGCATGACTGCAAGATAAACAATGTGTAGCAGCTCAACATGACAGTGATTGTGGGTGGCGGTTTGGATGGTGCTTGCTGCAGATGATATGTCGGTTTCAGACATGAAGCATTGCTTTATGTTCAAAACAGTGGCAAGATAGTCAGCGCACAGCACTGCAGGTTGTCTGCACATGTGCTGCTGGCCTGTTTAAAGCTTATGGCGCCTTCACTGCTGCTGCCATTGCTGTGCCTCAGGTGGCGATGGTCAAGATGGCGAGCAGTACGAGCCGTACCCGTATAATGATGAAGATGAGGATGACGGGGATTACACCTCAGATGACGATGAAGCAGACGACCCACACGATGCAGCAGCAGCAGCAGCAGCGCCTGAACAGCAGGGTGCATCAGCAAGCCAGCCTGAGGCAGCGTCTCCTTTACCTGCTAGGCCAGCTGCTCGCTTCAGCTGGGCTGACGATGCTGACGCAGCAGAGCTGCAGGAGGCTGCAGACCTCTCGCCAGTCACCGGGCTTGCAGGAATCCCGGAGCTTGCAGGAACGCCAGGTCAGCTTGCAGGAGAGGGGGCGCTGCCAGGTCAGCTGGATGGCAGTGGCGGCAGCTTGGGGCAGCGCTGGCAGCTGCCAGACAGCAGCCTGCCTCCTGGTGCTGCTGATGTGTTAGAGGCAGAGGAGGAGCTGCGGCGGCTGGGGCTGCTGCCGCCAGAGCCGGCAGCAGCTGAAGACGCTGCTGCTGCTGGTGAGGGTGCTGCTGGAGAGGCGACTGGTGGTGACAGCACTGCAGCTGCTGCTGGTGGTGGTGATGCTGCTGCTAGCGGTGGTGCGGAGGGTGAGGTGGTTGGGAAAGAGGAGGATGCAGCTGCTGATGTTGGTGCAGGCATCGAGGCAGAGGCAGCAGAAGTAGCAGCACCTTCTGCTACTGCTGGAGCTGACGAGTAAGGCAAATACAGTGGCGGTTTTGTAAGGTCAAGTCAGTCGCAATGTGCAGCGGTGCACGGCTGTTGATGCTGTGTGCAGGGAATGTGCCGAGCGCTGTGTGGCAGCTGCCTAGTGTTGGTGTTGGTGTTGTGTTCAGTTGGGGGTGGCAGGTTGCAGGATTGGTGTAGGATGTTGCCACGCCCCAAGTTGGGCTGGCATGTGCATGCGTGTGTATGATAGCAGCAGCGGGCATTTGCATTAACGGTATTGTTGGCTTCCTGGAGCAGTTGCTGGTGCTGGCGCTGTATCAGCACTGGGTTTTGCAGCGTGGCAGTGGCATGTGAAACCTGTGTCTGTGCATGTACGTAATGTTTGTGCAGGTCTGTTCTGGCGCATCCAGGCTGTAAACCAGCAGCAGGTGTTGTGTCGACCCCTTTACATTGTGTCAACGCGTACCGTACGCGTACATACAGGCGGCCTGTATGACATGTACTGGGCAGCAGGCACACGACCAGCTGACTCAAACTTGGTGCACCATCACTTTATTCTGCGGTAGACAGTGTGCACATATGGTTGGTCTGTTTTGCGGAGTTTTAGCAGGAAATGCATCTACGCGCACTTGCCCTCCTGGCCCTAAAGAGCAGGCTACTGTTGGCTGCTGGCTATGCCAACAAAAGAGTGGCTGCGTGAGCACTTCATATACGACGGGGAGCGCATCAATCTGGCGCGTGTGAGTTGTGCTGCCATGCCAGCAGCATGGGAAAACGGGTGGCAGTTGTACCTTCATATGCTGTGACCTGCTGGCGGTTTAGGCGGTGAACTGCTCCAGCAGCAGCATTGCTTGGTTGAGGTTGATCCTTACAGCCCGCCTTGGAGGGTTTTGTGATGTTCGGTCAGTAATACGTGCGAAGAGTAGTTCTTGTGGAGCTTGTGCTTGGCCTGAGCAGACTTATATGTACCCTCTGAACAGTACATTCGTCTGCCAACCAGCTCCTCGGTTCAGCAGCTGGTCCTCGAAGGTTACATGGGTACAAACACGTTAAGGTGAAGGGTCGTGTGACCGCCGTGAACCATCAAGCGTTCTGATCACCTCGGCTTTCCCACCTGGCTCCAACGGAGTCACGCCAGCTGCGTGCACTTGCATCACCAGCAATCGCAGATATCGTTCTTGACAGCTAAGTTTCAAATGTTGAAGGCGCTTCAGCAACGTAGCATGCCCATGTGGCCTCTGTAGCGCAGCTGTGCTGGGCTTCTGCTCAGCAGTACCTGGGCTTCTGTTGGGCTGCTCAGCGCACAGCCTCGTCAGTTTCCGCAGCAGCTCGCACGTCTCAGGATGAAGAAGTTCATCAGCAACATCGGCAGCAGCACTGCACAGGCAGTGAACAACGCAGTGAAGCAGATAGACAAGACGTTGGACAAGAAGCTCACACCAGAACAGCCCTACCACCATCAACAGCAGCAGCAGCCGCATGCAGCCCTTCCTGCAGCCCATTCTCCGAATCCAGAAAGCAAGCAATACTTGAGGTGAGTATTGCAGACCAATCTGCAGTCCAGCGGCAGGCAGCATGCTGACATGTGTGCCTGACTGGCCAGCGAATGATCATGCAGCAGCAACCTGCCAGGCGAAGCAAAGTTTCCAAGTGGTCTCACTGGCAGTAAGCATGCTCTCTGTGACAGCAGCACTGCTAGTGCTGTTTCAATAGCAGCTGCCGTTGCTGTTGTGTGCACAGCCAGTTACGCGCCGCTGTACAGCCTGCTTCAAGGATATTTAAAGTTTACGTCTTTCCTGCAAGCCCAGGTGCAGCTGCACTATACAATCCACTGTGGAAACTACAATCTCCAGTGCTGTTCCTGCATGCTTGGCAGCTGAACCTGCGGCTGAACCTGCTGTTGACGTACCCGTGCAGGCTGCCAATAGACAGTGCAAAGAAGCTGCGCTGGTATGACAAAGCTGATGTGGCATCGCTCACACGGCAACACGTGCGGGAGAAGCACATGCTGCTGGACACCATCACGGCTCTCAAAAAGGTGCGCACGTCTATGATCTAATTGCTTGCAGGACTGCTGCGTTTGCAGGCTGCCTTGCACAGAGCTCCACTCATCCATCTGCAGCAGCAAGTGATGTTCTCAGCTTTCAGCAAGCTTCTTCACGCAGCAGCTAGTGGTGTCATCTGTCAGTCCTGTCAAGCATGGTGCCATGCGTGCCGCGCCCATATCAACACCATGCTTTGGCAGCAGGCACGCAGAACTCAGTGTTCACCCGTTCATGACTTGCATCCCATTCCCGCTATCGCTCATTGACCTACTGTCCCTGACTCCATGGCGGTGTATGCTGCAGGTGATGATACGAGCAGGGTTCACGGATTCAGCGCTTGATGAGGAAGCACGGCAGCTGGTGGCAGCTGCAGAGGCAGTACGCGTTGCAGACCATGGCACAGAATCTGTACTGCTGCTGGCAGTACAAGCTGAGCTGGAGGAGGTCAGCGCAGCACGGCAACAGATGGAGGAGGAAGTGCAGCAGCTGCGTGATAGGTGAGGGTGGATGCTGATGGCTGTTGTGAGAGGGGGGGAGGCAAGTTGCACGTTGGTGGGTACATGTTGAGGTCAGCGCAGCACGGCAGCAGATGGAGGAGGAACTGCAGCAGCTGCATGATAGGTGAGCATGTGGTATGGCTGCTGATGGCTGCTGTGAGAGGGGGGGTTGGAAGGCACGTTGCACTTAGTGGTGTACGGCTGGGGGAGGTAATGCAGCTCAGCAGCAGAACAGAAGGAGGAAGACCTGGAACTGCATGATAAGCAAGGATAACAGCCGAGTATAGGGTGCGCAAGTGCCAGTGCTGCCACATGATGGTGGTGTCGGCAAGCACACGTGCCCAGGATCTGCGAGTGGAACTTTTGCAGCGGAGCGTGTGCATTGGTGGCTCGGTAGCCAGTTGTGCCATAGCAAACACGTTGTAACGTGTTACATGCATTGCAACTGATGTTTGTGTTTCTAGACATCCTAGGCAAAGCTAAAAACACATCCCTAGGCAAAGCTTCACTTCTGGCTTTGCTGGTGCTGCTGCAGGGTGCAAGAGCTGGAGTCGCAGCCGCCGCCAGTCGTACAGCATTATGCTGCCACCAAGCAGCAGCAGCAGCAGCAGTCACCACGCAGCAGCAGTGAAGGTGCAGCTGCACTACACCAACTAGAAGAGCTGCCGGAGCAGCAGCCAGAGCAGCCGCATACAAATGGCATTGCTGTGGCGGCAGATGATTCAGCAGCGGGCAAGTCAGCGAGGCTTCTGCAGGAGCTGCAGAGCAGCTATGCGGCTTTGCAGACTGCAGTTGTTGCGGCAGCAGATGCATCAGTAGAGGTGAGGCACGGCAAGAGTCAAACACTTTGCTCGAGCTGCTGCATGGTGGTATGTGAACAGCAGCAGTTGCAGCTTGCGTTGTGCCAGGGCTATGCTGTGCTGTATTGCATCTGCTGGCCAGAATGATCAGGCACTTTGCACTTAGGGTGCATTGTGTCTGGCAAGTGGTGTGGTGTACATGCATGCAGCGGCTGAGTACCCTGTTACAAGTTACATGTTTCAAAGCTCTTTTAGCAGCAGGCAGGGCCGGAACATGGCTGAGTGCCCGGAGTGCACTGCTGCATTGCAGTGCAGTAGTGTTCCATTGTGTGCCAACTGTGTGCTGTGATGGTGCGACCTTGGAATCCTGCAGGTTCGCAGCCAGGAGCTGCAGGTCGCCTCAGCACAGCAGCAGCAGCAGGAGCAGCAGGAGCAGCCACCAAGCACCACAGCTCCCAGCAGCCAACAGCAGGACACTAGCAGCACAGCTGCTGCACCATCTGCACCTCAGCAGCAGCAGCAAGCAGCAGCAGTTGAGCCTGCTGCGCCACCTGCTGATGTGGTAAAGCGCTACCGTGAGTTCACAATGCAGCTAGAAGAGCGCTGTAGGGCTGCGGAGCGCACCGCAAGCCTGTCTGCTGCACGGGTGGCGTCTCTGGAGGAGTCGCTTGCTGCTGCACAGGCGTCATTGGCAGCTGCGCAGCAACGAGGGGCGCAGGCGGCAGCAGCGGCACGGCAGCAGGTGTGTGAAATGTTGTTGTACGGATGAGCTGCAGGCAGAGTGTTTTGGTTACAATGTTGTGAGGAAGCATGCAGGGTATGCTGCCGTGCATTTCAGCGTAGTTAGACCAGCAGAACAAGCAGTCGATGCATGCCATGCCGCAGGGTCATGTAAGCTTCCTCTCGCAGCATGGTTACATGCAGATGATGTCCCTTCTGTTGCATGCAAATGCATCTTGCGGGCGCTGCAACTGGCTTTCTGCTGCTGCTGCTGCTGCAACTTCATTCTGCTGCTGCAGATAGCACAGCTGGAGGACCGTCTGAGAGCAGCAGAGTCGGCTGCCGCCGCTGCCACTGCAACACCAAATGCGCCCGGTGGTGGCGGCGCAGCAGCAGTGGCAGCAGCGGCAGCAGCAGATGAGCAGTTGGCGCAGCTGCAGCAGCAGCTGGCAGCCAGCCGAACGCAGGTGGGTGTCTCTGACTGCTGCAAGCAGGGCATGTAGTATATATACTGGTGTGTGTGCTGTAGCAATCCTGCAGCAACGTCTGCATGCTTTTTTTCAGCTCAGTGTGCTGCAATGCATACACGTGATGCTCCGATCATGGCCCAGAGCTGTGTAGTGCTGAAGCGGCCCTTGCTAACCTCGGGTCCACAGGTGCAATCAATTCAAGTCTTAGACGTAATTTCAGCAAGAGGGGCAACCATACAGGAGGCCTACTCTTAAACCACCAGCCGTGGGTCCCCACAAGCACAAGACCTCCTGCTCAAACGCAGCTTCAGCACTAGGCACATCAATCAATTACATGCACTGCTTTTTTGCTGTTCGTGTTTCTTGCACAAATGCCTGCAGGTGGCGAGCCTTGAGCGGCAGCTGGCTGCAGTAGAGGGCCGCAAGGCATTTCTCATGGCTGAGCTGCGCAGCGCTGAAGCTTTTAGGCACAACACTAGGCACATTTTTGCACTGCTGTCTTACCTATATGCCTGCAGGTGGCGAGCTTAGAGCGGCGGCTGGCTGCAGTAGAGGGCTGTGAGGCATCACTCATGGCTGAGCTGCGCTTGCCCTCCTGCGGCCCACAAGCACACCACCCTGCTCAAATGCAGCTCCAGCACTAGCCACATTACACCAATCATGCACTGCGTTCTCGCCTAATTGCCTGCAGGTGGCGAGCTTGGAGAGACGGCTGGCTGCAGTAGAGGGCCGCGAAGCATCTCTCATGGCTGAGCTGCGCAGCGCGGAAGCTACTAGGCACAACACAAGGCACAACCATGCACTGCTGTCTTACCTATATACCTGCCTCACCTATATGCCTGCAGGTGGCGAGCCTAGAGCGGCGGCTAGCTGCAGTAGAGGGCCGTGAGGCATCACTCATGGCTGAGCTGCGCTTGCCCTCCTGCGGCCCACAAGCACACAACCCTGCTCAAACGCAGCTTCAGCACTAGGCATCCAGCACTAGGCACATCAATTCAAAACACGCACTGCTGTCTGGGTAACTGCTGCCATGCCTGCAGGTGGCGAGCCTAGATCGGCGGCTGGCGGCGGTAGCACTAGGCACAACTATCGACAACATGCACCGCCTTCTTGCCTATCCCCCTGCAGGTGGCGAGCCTAGAGCGTCGGCTGGCTGCAGTAGAGGGCCGTGAGGCATCACTCATGGCTGAGCTGTGCTGGCCCTCCTGCGGCCCACAAGCACACCACCCTGCTTGGACGCAGCTCCATCCCATCATGCATGCACTGCTTTCTTGCTGTTCTTGTTTCTTGCCTATCCCTCTGCAGGTGGCGAGCTTGGAGCGGCGGCTGGGTGCAGTAGAGAGCCGCGAGGCATCACTTATGGCTGAGCTGCGCTCGCCCCCCTGCGGCACACAGCACATGATCCTGCTCAAACACAGCTTCAGCACTAGGCTCATCAATCCACACATGCGCTGCTGTTTTGCCCAACTGCGATTTGCTTGCAGGTGGCGAGCTTGGAGCGGCGGCTGGCTGCAGTAGAGGGCCGTGAGGCATCACTCATGGCTGAGCTGCGCAGCGCAGAAGCCTCGCTTGCGGAGCGTGACGCGTCGCTGGCTGCTGCTGCAGGGCTGCGGGAGCAGCTGAGTGAGCTTGGCAGGGAGCGCGGCCAGTTGGAACACCACAAGCAGGTGGGGGGACTTATTGCATTACTAATAATAGGTTTTGCGGAGCGTGACGCGTCGCTGGCTGCTGCTGCGGGGCTGCGGGAGCAGCTGAGTGAGCTTGGCAGGGAGCGCGGCCAGCTGGAGCACCACAAGCAGGTGCGGTCGGCTGTTATCTAACGCCATACCAACGGGACTTAGGGTTCACATCTGACAGTAGACATTAGTCAGGGGCTGCGGGAGCAACTGAGTGAGCTTGCCAGGGAGCAGGGCCAGTTGGAACACCACAAGCAGGTGAGGGGGCTGTCTCCTGCCACAACACTTATGAGTTTCAGCGTTTCACAGGTCACATATGACAGTGAGTACTCATGGGCTGCCAGCTGTTTTGTGTGACCTGGACGGCCACAAGCACATAAGCAGGCCGCAGAGTGATGTGTATGCTTTGTTGGGTTGTCAGAGATATAGCCGTAGCCTGCCGCCATGGCTGAGTGGGAGGTGCAGACAGTCAGCTGCCTCTCCTCCCACTCACCGCGCCTGCATGACGCTTGTGCTCAACTGCGTTCTCCCTCTTTTTTTCATGTTGCTGCAGCGTGTGGCGGAGCTGGAGGCTGGCAAAGCCGACGTAGAAAGCCAACTGTCGGGCCTAGCTGCCCTGGTGGCAGCGCTGGAGTCCCGGCTGCGTGACGCGACAGCTCAGAGTGCAGCAGCCAGCGCTGCAGCTGAGCTGGCAGCAGCAAAAGCAGCTAAGGCGCAGGCAGCAGTCGCTGAACAGGTACGGTGGATGCGTCGTGATGCATTGCAAGCTGTAACGGTCCTGCAGCAGATAGTGACAGTCCCGTTTGGCCTATGTTGCGCCAGCTGGAGTAAGTGTTTGAAAGGGTGTGTGCGGTTCACTTGCTGGCAGCTTGGTACGCAGCTACATCTCACAATGCTCCGTAGGGGTTCAAATGCACAGCGCAGAGTGCAGCAGCCAGCGCTGCAGCTGAGCTGGCAGCAGCAAAAGCAGCTAAGGCGCAGGCAGCAGTCGCTGAACAGGTGAGGTGCATGCGTTACGGTGCATTACGTGTTGTAACGGTCCTGCAGCAGATGGTGACCGTCCTGTTTGGTCTATGTTACGCCAGCTGGAGTAAGCGTCTGAAAGGGTGTGCGAGGTTCAGTTGCTGGCAGCTTGGTATGCAGCTACATCTCGCAATGCTTCTTGGTGGTTCAAATGCACAGCGCAGAGTGCAGCAGCCAGCGCAGCAGCTGAGCTGGCAGCAGCAACAGCAGCCAAGGCGCAGGCAGCAGTCGCTGAACAGGTGGGCTGTGCATGCGTTTGTGATGCATTGCAAGGGATTCACAGACCTGCAGCAGATAGTGACAGTCCTGTTTGGTCATGTGACGCCAGCTGGAGAAAGTGTCTGAGAGGGTGTGTGCGGTTCGGTTGCTGGCAGCTTGGTGCGCAGCTACAAGTCACAGCGGTCCTCAATGGTCCAAACGCACAGCGCAGAGTGCAGCAGCCAGCGCTGCAGCTGAGCTGGCAGCAGCAACAGCAGCCAAGGCGCAGGCAGCAGTTGCTGAACAGGTGAGCTGTAAAGTGACAGAAACATGTGTGCTGCGTTGCATTGCAAACTGTAACGGTCCTGCAGCAGGTACAGGCACATACCTGCAAGCGTTTGGCATATGTTGCGCAAGCGGGAGGCAGTGACTGCGTGGCGTGCGCAGTACGACTGCTGGCAGCTTGGTACGCAGCTGCATCTCACAATGCTCCTTAGTGATATAAATGCACAGCGCAGAGTGCAGCAGCCAGCGCTGCAGCCGAGCTGGCGGCAGCCACAGCAGCCAAAGCGCAGGCAGCAGTTGCTGAACAGGTGAGGTGCATGCGTTGGGGTGCATCGCAACGGTTCGACAGACCTGCAGCAGGTATCGATAGTCCTGTTTGGCCTATGTTGCCGCAGATAGCAAGTGTCTGAGAGGGTGTGTGCGTTTGAGTTGCTGGCAGCGTGGATCGCAGCTACATCTTAAAATGCTCCGTAGTGGTCCACACGCACAGCGCAGAGTGCAGCAGCCAGCGCTGCAGCTGAGCTCGCGGCAGCAACAGCAGCCAAGGCGCAGGCAGCAGTCGCTGAACAGGTACGGTGGATGCGTTGTGATGCATTGCAAGGGATCAACAGACCTGCAGCAGATAGTGACAGTCCTGTTTGGTCCATGTTGCACCAGCGGGAGGCAGTGTCTGCATGGCGTGCTCCCTGGAGCTGCTCCCTCTAGCTGCAGCTCAAAAACTTCTGCCGTATGACTGCTCAAATGTGCACCACATCTGAAGCCAGTGGGCATCACAGATGGCTTTTGAGCATGGTTGCTGTCTAACTACAGCGTTGGCTGCTTGCTGACGCCTCACATCTGAGCATGGCCATATTGCTGAACTACAGCGTTGGCTGCTTGCTGACGCCTGGCATGTCTGTATCGTGTGCAGGTTGCTGCGCGGCTTGCCGCTGCTGGGCGCAACCGTGCGCTGTGGCCCCATGCAGCGCAGCATGAGGTGGAGGCGCTGGAGGCGCAGCTGCAGGCGCTGCAGGTGCGTGGCTGACAGGAAGGGTTTGTGTTTTGTTGCTGTCCTTGTTGGAGGCCAGCGGCTGGTGTGTCTGCGGTTGCAGCATGAGGTGGAGGCGCTGGAGGCGCAGCTGGAGGCGCTGCAGGTGGGTGGTTGACGGGAAGGGTTTGTGTTTGACTGGAAGAACTGGTGTGTTCTGCTGTTTTTGGTGGAAGCCGGCGTCTCTGCTGCTGCAGCATGGAGCAGCAGCTTGAGACGCTGCAGGTGTATGTGATTGAAAGAGTTGGTGCCTTGTATTGTTTTGGTGGAAGCCTAAGGTTTTTGTGGAGCTGGAGGTTAGTGTGGCCGCATGCAGCGCAGCATGAGGTAGAGGCGCTGGAGGCGCAGCTGCAGGCGCTGCAGGTGCGTGGCTGACTGACGGAAATCGTGTGCCTTGCGCTGTTTTTGGTGGAGGCAGGTGTGTCTGCAGGTGCAGCATAGAGCAGCAGCTGGTGTCGCTGCAAGTGTGTTTTTGCTAGCATGGTTGCTGTGTGGTGCTGTGTTGGGCGCTGACCACTGAACCCTGTGTGCCCTTTGCTTGCAGGAGTCCTTGGGCAGTTGTCGTGCTGACCTGGAGGCCAGCATACGGCAGCTGCAGCAGGAGCAGCACACGCAGGCAGAGCTGCAGCACCGCCTGCAGGAGGCAGACACAGCACTGGCGCAAGTGAGTAGCAGAGGGAGAGGACTCAACACATATTAATGTGCAGCGAAGCTGCGTTTTGTTTTCTTGAAAAAAAGTGCCTGTGGCGACGGTGTGATGCTGCAGTGCAGACTGAGCGCAATGCCTCATGAGTGAGACCTGCTGTCTGCCACATGCTGCTGCTGCTGCTGCTGCCATTGTTGTCACAATTTCTAGCTGAGTGTGACGCCTCACTGCGTGCAATTTGAGGTGCTAACAGCGCTGTTGCTGCTTCTTGTGGTGCTGCTGCTGCTCTTTCAGGCTGAGCGCGATGCCTTGCTGCGTGTAACCTGAGGTGCTGCCAACGCTGCTGTTTCTTCTTCTTCTTCTTCTTCTTCTTCTGCTGCTGCTGCTGCTCCTGCTGCTGCTGCTGCTGCTGCAGGCTGAGCGCGACGCCTCACTACGCGTAGCTGAGCTGCAGAGCACCCTCGAGTGCTGCCAAGCAGACGCAAAGAGCGCACGAGAGCAGCTACAGCAGCTTGAGCAGCAACAACAACAGCAGCTAGCACTTGGGAGGCAGGGGAGCACGCCAGTATCACGACGCGGCACAGCCAACAGCCAGCAGCTGCAGCAGAGCCTACAGCAGCAGCATCAAGGCAGCCCATTCCTGCACAGCAGCGGGACGCTCGGCAGTACTGGGCTTGTACATACGTCATCGACGGGTGCTGTTGTGGCAGTTGGCAGCCTGAATGCACGTGGGGGTGCAGCGCAGAAGTGGCAGGCGCAGAACAAAGTTGGCGGGGGGAGCTTGTATGGTGTTGCGGACTCTGCTGTGGAGGCTGCTGCGCACTTGCCGGTCGGGTCCTGCAGCCAACGGGATGTGGTGAGCTATGAGTGCTGCATTGTGTCATGCTATCGTTACTAGACTGCCGGAGTACGTGGGTATGAACTATGCTCTTCCTGTCTGCTGTTCAAGCCTAGCTGTGCAGCTGGCAGGTGGTTTATCTGGTGTATTGCAAAGCAGTGCGGTCGGCTCCTGCAGCCAACGGGATGTGGTGAGTGCGCGCTCTGTCATGCTGTTGTTACTGGACTTCCAGATCATGAGCAACGTCTTGCTGTCGGCTGTTTGAGCGTGACTGTGCAGCTTCCAGGGGGTTCATCTGTTGTATTGCAAAGCAGTGCGGTCGGCTCCTGCAGCCAACGGGATGTGGTCAGCGCTGCTATAAGTATGTGTTATGTGCATCTGTGTCTGGCTTGTCTGTGGTGTCCTGTGGCGTGTTGTGCTAGCTCTGTGTAGTGCGTGCTCTGCATACATAGTGCTTATCAAACGCTGCATTGCCAGAACATCTTCCTGTCCTGCTATGTCGCCGTTGCTGTGCAGCTCGCAGGTGGTTGACCTGCTGTATATGCAGTGGTGGTTCAGGGATGCTGGTATCATAACTTGAATGCACTGCACTATCCTGCTTGTGGTGCTGCTTGTAGGTGGGTGCGGTGGCTTAGCGCATGTGAGTTCAAATTGTAGAGCTAATTTTTTTGGCAGCTGTTGCGACAGGCAACTCACCTTGGCTTGTCTCTCTGTGCTGCTGCTGCTGCTGCTGCTGCTGCTGCTGGTCCTGCTGTTGCCGCTTGTAGGTGGGCGGAGTAGACCTGGTCTATTTCAAGAAAGTAGTGCTCAAGTTCCTGGAAGCTGCTGTCGTGGCAGGCAACTCACCTACTCTTGGCTGCCTGTGCTGCTGCTGCTGCTGCTGCTGCCTGTCGGTGGGCGGGGGTAGGCTTAGTGTATGTGAAAAACGTAGTGCTGAAGTTCCTGGAGGCTGTCATGGCAGGCAACTTCCCTCTGCTTGTTTCCATGTGCTGCTGCTGCTGCCGCTGCTGCTGCTGCCACTTGTAGGTGGGCGGAGTAGACCTGGTCTATGTCAAGAACGTAGTGCTCAAGTTCCTGGAGGCTGTCGTGGCAGGCAACTCACCTGTGCTTGTCTTTCTGTGCTGCTGCTGATGCTGCTGATGCTGATGCCCCTCGTAGGTGGGCAGAGTAGACCTTGTGTATGTCAAGAATGTAGTGCTCAAGTTCCTCGAGGCTGTCATGGCAGGCAACCCACCTTTGCTTGTCTCTCTGTGCTGCTGTTGCTGCTGCTGTTGTTGCTGCTGCTGCTGCTGCTGCTGCTGCTGCTGTTGCCGCGTGTAGGTGGGCGGCGTTGACCTGGTCTATGTGAAGAATGTAGTGCTGAAGTTCCTAGAGGCAGTCATGGCAGGCAAGACAGCAGAGCGCGACGCGCTGCTGCCTGCAGTGGCAGCAGTGCTGCAGGCGACGCCTGCTGAGTTTGGTGCGATGCGGCGTGTGCTGGCTGCCACTGCGCCATCTAGCACGCAGATGCTGAGTATGTTTGGCAGGCTGGCAAACCTCGCCAGCTAGCTGAGGTTGCTAGTGTGCCAGATGGCGATCACCATGGTGAAACTGTTGTGTGTTGATTCGAGCATCTTGAGAGAGGTATTCAGGACAAGCTGAGTATGTTTGGCAGGCTGGCAAACCTCACCAGCTAGTGTGAAGGCAATACCGAATAGTCTTGCAAGTAGGTGTTTAGGGTGCCAGGCGGGTTTGAGCCTAGTAACCCTGTTATGAGAGGTGGGGTGGCGTGTAGGCCAATCGTCGTCTTAGATGACATGCACTATGTTTGCTGCTTCGTCCAATGTGCTCCATTCCATGCGTCAATGTTGCGTTGATGTAGGGCTTATGCTTGAAGCAGGGCTGCAACTAGAGCTAGGCGTTGCTGCGATGCATTGCTCCTGCATGGTTGCCTCAACAGGCTGCAACACTGTCAACCTAAGCTACCTTGCTGGGTCCATATCATGCCACCATGTCAACCATGGTGCAGAGCTTGCATCTGGAATGCTCGTACGTTTGGGGGATTGTGTGCATGCATCAGCTGGTGCTTCTGCGCATTGAAGCTGATCTGAGGTGATGGCCCGTTATGATGTTGGCATCATCATATTGGCATCAGTGCGCAGTGCATGTCATCACGGGCCGCCCACTAGCGGCTAGCGGCGCTCAGTAACGCTGCTCAGCAGTAGTGACTAGAAGCTGGCAGCAGTTGATTTATCTCCTCCAGCTGTTTGTGGATTGAGCGCTGCTGCAGAGGGATGCAGGCATGCAAGATCTTGCTGAGATCTGAATGCTGCACCAGCGCTAATTGCTGGTCACCTTCAAAACGGATTTGATCGTCACTGCGTGCCACGCATTAATGCAATTGCAATATTGCAATGTGTGTGTGCACTGATGCCAGCAGTGCTCAGCTCAGTCAGAGGGTAACTGGCTGCAGTCATTCAGAGTGATAATTACTTTGCTCCCTTGACCCGGTTGTGTAAGTACCCAATACTTTGTTACCGCAACGTTCTAGCTTACTTTTGTGTAGCCACTGACCATGCAGTGCAACCGGCACTGCAAATGCAGCATGGCAAGACACGTGTTCACCAACAACAACTCGACGCAACACACACTACACCGAAACAACCTCCACAGCCATGCGCAGCCACAACCGGCGCTAGCTCTACGTTCACTGTTCGTACAGTGCCGTGTATACGCGGCAGAGGATTATCATTGAACGATGCTGCAACAGCAGAATGCTGCTGCTGCTGCTGCATTCTTTGGCACAAATCAGCCAGGTGTCCAACACCAAACAGCACTAGAACCGCTCTCGATGCCAGCAAAATCATATGCTCGTCTGCGCACACCTACGCACCCAGCAAGCACACCCACTCGCTTCTGCGCATCCCTGCAGCAACAGGAACGCCCACAAGTGCCGCACGTGCACGCTTAGGCGCTGCTGCTGGTGCTGCTGCTGCTGCCACGCTTGTCAAGCAGGTACCCTGCTGCTGCCAGCCAGCCAGCCACCGACAGCACACGTGGCATGAACAGCGACAGCACAGGCGCGTGAGATGCAGCCTCAAGAATGAGACCCCCCACACCAACGACTGCCAGCACACTTGTAATTGGCAGCTTGGGCAGACCGTTCTCTCCGATCGTCCAACCAGCTCCGCTGCTTGCATCGTTGCTGAAGTCCACCGTCTTGATTGCGGTGGGGATGATCTGAGTGAACGGCACACGCACAGCTGCACGCGCGTCGTTTGCCTTCTCAGCGTTAAGCACGGTGCCCTTAGGTGCGAGGGTAGAGGGGTCGACAGCTGGTGCTGACAGCACTAGGGTCATCATGTAAGCCACGCCAGCAGCAGCGCCGGTGGGCTCGGAGAGTAGCTGGAGCAGGATGTTGAGGCCTGGGATGCTGTGGGCGATGGCGTCAACGGCAATGGCAGCAGCCACGGGGGTGGCACCCTCCAGAGTCTTGATGCGCTCGAGCTGCATTGTTGAAAGGAGCAGCGGCAGCAGCAGCAGCAGCGGCGGCGGCGGGGGTGATTAGTTATTATCATTGAGTGCATTGCAGCTGCACGCATGCTTGTGATGTGCTGGGGGTGGCACCCCTCCAGAGTCTTGATGCGCTCTAGTTGCAGTTGAAGAGAGCAGCAGCAGCAGCAGCAGCAGCAGCAGTGGTCAGTGATACTCATTGAGTGCATTGAGGATGGCGCCCTCCACCGTCTTGATGCGCTCGAGCTGAAGTGATAAGACCAGCAGCAGCAGCGGCAGCAGCAGCAGCAGCAGCGGCGGCGGCGGCGGCAGTGGTCGGTGAATTTTTTGAGTGCATTGCAGCTGCACGCATGCTAGTGTATTGCTGGAGGTGGCCCAATCCAGAGTTTTGATGCGCTCTAGCTGCACTTGAAAAGAGCAGCAGCAGCAGCGGTGGCAGCGGTGGCAGTGATCGGTGAGTGTTTTTGAGTGCATTGCAGCTGCACGCAGCTTGTGATTTGCTGGAGGTGACACCCTACAGGATCTTGATGCGCTCGAGCTGCGCGTGATAAGAGCAGCAGCAGGAGACGCGAATAAGCCCGCAAAAGCAGAAAGGGTGTGCAGGAAAGACAGCAGGAGGGCAGCATACGCGTATGCTCTAGCATGAAGTGCACTCTTATGCACATGTGGACTGGACCTAGTTTGAACATTGTGCAAATGGTGTAGGTCAGCAGACGGCTGCAGCAATAAGGTGCATTGGCGTTGGCATGTGTTGTGTGGGTATAAGATCAGCAAGAGTAAACATATCCAGGTGCGGCAGACTTTGCAGATGAGAGTGCAGGGACAGAAGGCTTTGCAGGATCTGGCAGGGATTGGTACTGCAACTGTACTGCCTACATATGCGTGGGATCACAGGCCCATTGCCTCCGGCTCGCTTCAGGACACGACTTTTCAGATCATTGCTGTTGTAAATGGTAAAGCAACAACCAGCAGGCGCCTCGCTCCATGCGCAATTGATCCGGTTTCATTGCAATCCTCCACTGCAGAACAACAGTCTTGGGCCAAGCCCCCAGCTGTTACGTTGCTGCCACTTGTGCTCAAACCACTGCTGATACTGCTGTATATCGTGTTATGCCGTTTTCGCCTTTGATCACAGTGCACTGCCGGTTTGATCTCTTACCTCTGCATCAGTGTTCTCTGCTGTCACCAGTGTCACTGCTGTTGCCATGGCGCCGCATGCTGTGCTGGCAATCAGGTTCACGAAGATGTTTGTGTCCATGGCTGCCTTTGTCACGACTGCCTGCCTCCTGCTGCTGATGGGACGCGTGGGGGCACGAGCTGACAGCCTGCCTGTGCTGCTCTTGAGGCAGCTGCCCCTGATGGTCTGCTGGCACAGCATCTTTGCGTTTCGAGGCCCTGCAGCAGCACAATGGTTTGTACTATCAATAATTAGCGATACGTGAGCCGGCATCTAGCGAATGGGAGTGCGTGCTAGCGCAACGGCACTTTCCGAGATGGTCTCGCCACCTGCAAACAACTGAGCGTGCGGCAGATGCTACGTGCGCTATTTTTAGCTTGACAGAAAGCTACAGAACGCGCCATCTGTGCATAATCCACGCAGCTACAACCCACCTGCTGGATCAAAAACTGGTGTTGCAGACGGGAGCTAACTGAGCCTCTTCACGCAAGATCCTTGCTTATGTGCACTTAGACGTGTTCAAGCTGCTTCTGGGGAGTGCCATATACGTCGGCACTTGAATAACATCGCGATCACAACAACCGCGTAACACCTTTGCCCCACGTCGCAATATGCTGCAGCGCATCACGTGAATTAACCAAAATGCAAACCACTTCAACTTACCATGACGTTCATTCAGCTTGCGTTGGTAGTGCTGATGACCTACTGACATTGCACGCATTGCATTTGCAGCCAGTAGTCATTATATTCGGGTAGAACATGCATCTGCTTGCATGGCGCGGTATTTTAATCACGCATCTTATGGATGGAAACCCGTGCAGACATCGCATCTTTGACCGTAGGAGGTTTCAGTTGACTGTGCCATGCCGGAGCGGCAGCAACTTCTGCCACCGGGTGACATCAGGGCGGAGATACGAAGCATGGTGAGAAGGAAAGGGAGCCTCGGTGCAGCACGCATTCGCATAAAGCTGAATGACTTTACAAAGCAAGAGCCTGCCACCCACTGGCAGCAGGGGCGATTGGCTGCCACTACACAGCAGTCCCACTGTAGCTGGGACAGCTGAGCTTCAGCATTGCATGCCAGTGCAGGCCACTATTGCTGCTTTCACGAGTGCTTTTTATTGCCACCACATCTGGCTGCCAGCAAGCGCCAAGCCTTGGTCGGACCAAGACAACTATGAACTTCACACCACAGGCTTGCACTCCGTGCAGAACTCGATGTCTTCTGCGTCATAGGGTGAGAACATGCTCTCCAGTCTTCCCTGGCCTTCAGGCCTGCACAAACAACAGGCAGCAGTAGAAGCAGCAGCAGCAGCAGCAGCAGCAGCAGTCTTTGGTCAAACTAGCTGACTCAGCTATGGCATAGTACGTCGCACATGCATGTTATGTGAGGTGTGCAGGTCTGCACGGCAGGACATGACTGGGCAACACCAGTTGGGTCACACGGTGTGCGATAGCTGCTGGCGTATACCCAAGCTGCATGCATAATTGGTGGGCAATTGTGTGCGGCGACATGCAACACACAAACGTTTCACGACTGTGCTCACCATCTGTACTTGTTCCGCAGCAGCGATGTAACGTTCTGGTAGCCACTTTGCTGCATCTCCTCCTTTAATCCTTCAGCCAGCCAACTGGCACGCCCCTGCAGATCAATGCTGGGGGCAGGCACAGCCACAGGCACAGCAGCAGCAGCTGCAGCTGCGTTGACCGGCAGCTGCTGTCCTGTTGCGAGCCGCATGTTTGCGTCGCTAAGCAAGAACTCTTCTCCGTCGACGGGCTGCTGCAAATCGTCCAAAGTTTCGCCCTCGACAAGTCGCCGCATTCGCAAGTTGTAGAAGTTCGAAAACACGGGTTCGGCTTGTGGCTTTGGTCCAGGTTTGACGAGCTCCAGGCATGCGTCCCACTTTTTGCCCTCAGAAGAGGGCAGGGTGAGGGAGCCCATGAGTTGCCCTTGCACTGCAGACGTCTGCAGGCAGATGACAGGCAATGTGACAGCGGGCGTGTAAGTCACGAGTGTGGCAATCAGAGACAAACAGCGGGGTAAGGGAGTTCAACGTTGGTGGGCAGACATGGTGATGGGCAATGGTGCACACGTCACGTGTAGTAGTGCATGTGTGACTTGTTACATGGCATCTGCAGGAGCTGATTGTCAGCTTTCACAAGCAGGTTGCCTGCAGATTGTATTACTGTAAACAGGTTGTCAAACATCAGCACACTGCATCTCGCAGCACTGTTGGGCACTGGCATGCCGCTGAAGTGACCAGTTTCAAAACCAAGCCTGACACCCGAACACACAGTGGTATGCACGTATACAAACACAAAGCCTGCAATGCACGTGTTAAACTGTGTTACATAACATGTTATAACGTGCATGCCAGCTCACCACAGGTGGCAGCACAGCCCGCAGTGACGGCGCCTTTCCTGCCTGGATGTCTGCATAGGGGCCAATCGACAGCTTGAAGGATGCACTGTACTTGGAGGTGTAGAACATGACAGCATAGTACGTGGCAGGCCTGTCAACCTGCGTGTGTTGCAAAATACAATGTAACACATTATCACAGGTAATAATAAGTGTTTTTTGAGTACTAGGAGCCGGTGCCTGCTTTTAGTCGGCCTGCTGCCACCAATCACGTTGAAAGCAAAGCACATCTCGGTACAGAGCATGGTAAAACCACGTCACAGCAGTGTTGTGACATCACCACCGCTGCACTCATGTCATCATGCCACAAGAGCAGGTGTCTGTGGGTAGCTGAAACATCGGACCACCTTGACCTACCTTGACAGCAAAGCACATCTTATCTCCTTGCTTATAGAAGCCCTTGGCCCCATTTACTAGCAACCTGATGGCCCCAGGCGTGCGCTCATGTGCCCCATCAGACAGCATATTAGTCATGCTCCAGTTACCCATGCCCAGATAGTAAGTGGGTTTGGTAAAGCTTGATGGTGAGGCGATGATAGTTTGCCACCAGGACCGTGCAGCAGCAGCGATGGCTTTTGCAACGTGGCCGGCATAGGGTTGAGGGAGCTCCGAGCATGTGGACTCAATGTGGCCGTTAGATAGACTGCAAAACAGCAGCGGTGGCATTGGCAGCAGCATGATGGCAAGTTAGGATGGTGTGAGATCATGGTGTAATGCTTGCTATGGCGGAAGCAAGGCAGTGAGTCATAAAAACGTCAGCAGCAGCGTTGCATGGCATGGAGCAGCACAGTCAGCCAGGGTAAGTACCAGCCTACAGCGGCAACCCTCTTGCAGCCGTGCCACCCAGACCTCCTTGTACAGCAATGTGATGTTTTGCCAGCAAAAGGTACATATAATGACAAATAACCACGTACATCATGTTCGTATGCAACAGTGACTCACTCATAGACCTTGTCAGGTTGGAACCCCATCCACTTGTAATCTCTGTAGCGTGCTGCAATGCACATCTGGAAGCCAGGGTTGACCTTCATCCCTGGGATCTGATCTCCATAGCCAGAGTGCTGCACACCACCCTTATCATAGCTCAGCATGATCTGACTACGGTTGACCTCCCTGCAAGCAGGCACCATGTAACCATACGTCAACCTCAGCAAGGAGTGTGCTCTGATTGTATAGCGCGTGCAGTGTCAGGGGCACTGTTGCCCTAGCTGAGTGTGATATCAGCATCGCAGCTATTCAGCAAGTTACTTTAGCTTCATCCTGCAAGCGCAATTGATGCCGAAAGGTATGGCTTACAAGGATTGATAATTATTATTATCCTGCAAGCGCAATTTACGGGCTCCAACGTCCTGCCGCCACACCCTCTCCTGTTGCAGCCCTGGCACATCATCAACATCCCAGCAATTTAGCACCACGAGCGTGAACAGCGCCGTACCAGCTAGCTATTTGCTAAACTGCTTTGTCATCAGCTTCCCAGCACCACTGGCCAGTGGCACTGGCAGTTGGGGCACCTAAGCACTGTATGACTCTCACCTGTTGGCATCTAGCTTTGGCAGAGCATCGGCATCCCAGCAGTGTGGCACAAGCGTGAACAGCGTCGTACCTACTTGTATCGCCCAGATTCATCACACTGCTTTGTTTGTCATCAGCCCCCAAGAGCACTTTTGGCCATCAGATAAGTACATGCCCCTCGCCTGTTTGCATCTAGCTCTGGCACAGCATCGGCATCCTAGCAGTGAGGCACAAGCGTGAATAGCGCCGTATTTACTTACATCGCCACATCTGTCAAACTGCTTTGTGATCATCCTTCCAGCACCATCTGCAGCACCTTAGCGCTGCATGAACCTCACCTGTTTGCATCTAGCTCCGGCACTGCATCTGCATCCCAGCAGTGAGGCACAAGCGTGAACAGCACACGCTCCTGCTGCTTCTTGTTCGCCAGGCTTGCTCCGCGCATAGCGGCTGCCTCTGGCGCAGCGTTGCCAGAAGCCAGCAAATTCGTGAAGCTTAGTCCATCCCAGGGAAGGTGTCCTCCAACAGTTGTGTCAGTAATACCTGCCGTGCAATCGAGGCACATGTGAAGCAGCAAAATTAGGAAGGCACTAGGCCTGTTTGCACTGCCTGCTGTGCAATTTGTGTTGATAAAGCAAACAAGCAACATTTCCTGCAGACAGCTTGGTCAAACCTGGTCAAACTTGGTCAAACCACCGCACCTGCCAGGTCAGCAACAGTAGGCAGGATGTCCACCAGCCCCAGCAGGGTACTGTCAACCACACCAGCTTGAACCCCAGGCCCTTGAACCGCCAAGAAGTTTCGAATGCCTCCTTCATACGGCAGACTTTTTGCGCCTTCCATGTTGCTTGGCATGCGGCGCTGCAGAAAGTCGCGGCATGCAGCACAGTAGGCATCTCTCGATTGCTTCAGACGCCGCAGCTACCTTGGATGAAGACAGTGATATGGTGCCCTGGCCTGCACCAAGGTGCGCTGTTGTTCAGTGCCGCTTTGCACGCTTCTAGCACTGCTCATGATGTACAGCTATCTCAGCTGCACACCATCATGAAGCATGTCTTGCTGCGCAGCCTTCTTATGTTGCTTCATGGTATTGGCATTGGTATTGGCATTGGCATTGGCATTTGATTTTGGTATTGGTATTGGTATTAGCATTGGCATCGGCATTGGCATTGGTACTGGCATATGGTTGTTGGTATCACGAGCCGCTCACCATCTTGTGCAGGTCATCTTTCTCCCCAACCAGCAGCTGTGGCCCGTTGTCGCTCATGATCATCACATACGTGTTCTTGCCCAGCGGGCTGCTCTCCAGGTAACTGAAGAGGCGACCGTAGATGCCATCTAGCCACTCCAGCATAGCCCAGGCCTGCAGGACACATAATAACACATGTGCTCACGCTGCTGTCATGCGCCTGCAGGACATGCTCTCACATGCGAAGTACAGACAAGGGCAGTACCAGGAAATAATGCACGCGGTTGCTGCATGTACTTTGTCTTCCACTGTTGCACCCCTGCACATGGAAGCCAGCACGCACACATATGTGCATATGACAAACCCTACACCAGCTGGCTCTTGCAGGACTCTCTACTCACGTCCTTGGTGGCGCTTGCAACGCCCTCATACTTGGGGTCTGTGTCATACTTGTCGCGCCACTCCTTGGGGTAGGAGCGGTACACCTTGCCCATGAAGGGGCCCCCAGTGCGGCTCCTGCAGGACAAAAGTAACAGAAATATAACACTTTTCAATCGTACAAAGCGAAGGCAGGGAGAGCAGCAAGATTGTGGGTAAATGTGGTACACGTTGCGTCCAGTGCGGCTCCTGCAGGAGAATACATGAATACTGATCAATATCACAAAGCAAAGGCATTGCCTTCTGGCAGCAGTGGGCAGCATGGTTGGGTCTAGGCACCAGTACACCTTGCCCTTGAAGGGACCTCCGATGCGGCTCCTGCAGGACGAACACACAAAAACTGTTCGAGTCTACAGGCAAAGGCAGCAAGGGCAGCATGGTTGGGGGTAGGAGCAGTACACCTTGCCCTTAAAAGGGCCCCCGGTGCGGCTCCTGCAGGACAGAAAAGTATAGCAATGAACACTGTTCAATCGTACAAAGCAAAGGCAGGGAGAGCAGCATGATTGGGGGTGGATGTGGTACAACCTGCCTCCAGTGCAGCTCCTGCAGGACAATAACGTACTGACTAGAGTCACAAAGCACAGCCACTACCTGCTGGCGGCAACAGGCAGCATGGTTGGGGGTAGGAGTGGTACACCTTGCCCTTAAATTGAGGGGGCCCCCAGTACGGCTCCTGCAGGAAAGTAACATATAGCAATGAACTGTTCAATCATACCAAGCGAAGGCAGCACGGGGCAGCATGGGTGGGGGTAGGAGCGGTACACCTTGCCCTCGAGCGGGCCTCCAGTGCGGCTCCTGCAGGACAGAATCAACATTGGTGATGCAGCTGCCGTGTGCACCTGCTGTACTGCAGTAATGCAGCTGACATGCAGTACTGCAGCTGATCAGCCTTATGCTGCTGTTCCAGTCTAGCAGCGTGTGCATGTTCCAGATCCCTACGTGTGTATGGCGTGTGGAGCGTAGTATGTGAAGAATGGCTTGTTGTCTGCTGCCCTCCTGTCCAGGAACGACAGCACTTGGTCCATCAGCTGATCATCTACCCACTTCTTGGTCTGTACATACTCGCCTGCAGGAAAAGCATGCAGGATTATGATTGCATGATCACGCTTCTGCAACAGATACAACATGCAAGCTGCATGCAAAGGTGATTGCTGGGCACTTTTCAGTTTGCATGCGTGCTGTTTTGCTGCCGCCTCGCTGCAAATATGAGAACAGTTTAGGTTTGTAGATGTTGGTGGCTGATGTTGTGCTGATGCGCAGCTGCCAATGCATGGTAAAGCAAGATTTGCGATTTGCCGCTACACTTGACAAGTGTTCAACGAGGAGTGAGAAACATCAGATGCAGCTGCGTCAATCTTGCAAGGGCGCGCGTTCTCTCCCTGGCAGCACTCACCATTGTGGCTGCAACAAGCAGCCGTTCATAATGATGCAGCAGCGGCGGCGGAGGCGGCAGCAGCAGCAGCAGCAGCACGCTTGGTGTTAGCGCCATGAATGCACAGCAGGTTGCCAAGCAAGCACAACTGCTTGGGCACGGAACTGAAGTTCAGCGCTGCTCATTATCAGCAGTAAGCATAACAGAGACGGTCACCGGGTCCAGAAAAGCAACAACATACAACCGCACCAGCACTTCAGGACACAGCAGCTGCTGTACACATGGAGTCTGCTGTGCGCTTGTGTAATTGCTGCCCTGCCCTCATGCTGCGTTCCAATTGACTCCAGGCAGTCAAGCAGGCAACTGTCATCTGCAAGCTCAAACAGCACAGCACACAACTGCGGCACACCTCATGAGGGCGTCTTCAAACTCGCTTGATGGGAACCAGCTGTCTTCAAAGCCAACTGTCCACGGCTCATAACCCAGTGTGCGCCCGTTGTGCCTGCAGGATAGCAGCAAACTCTGCAAAGTTATGACTGAACTCAAGTAATATGTTTAGAGCCCTGACTAGTTGTACAGTCGCCTCCCGCGCAGGGTGTTGTTCAGGGTTCTTTCTCAAGATGTCAGCCCTTAACAAGTTCAGCACAATGCAGGCATAGCCGGCTCACCACTTGTCGTAGTGTGCTGTGTGGTAGCTGCCCGCGCAGGGTGTTGCTGAAGGCTCTATTTGAGAAGCTCAGCCCTTGACAAATACATCACACAGCAGGCATAGCGCACTCACCACTTGCCGTAGTGTGCTGTGAGGTAGCCTGCCGCGCAGGGTGTGGTTAGGAGTTCTGTTTCAAAGCCTCAGCCCATGACTACTATATCAAAGTCCTGCTGCAAAAAGCAGGCACAGCGCACTCACCACTTGCCGTAGTGTGCTGTGTGGTAGCCTGCCGCTGACATGACCTCTCCTGCGGTTGCCTCTCTACTGTTGATGTAGTCCCAACCTCGCAATACAGTGGACACATGCCTTATTGAATTTTGCGTACGCATTATACTTGTGTGCATTCTGCATACAATGTAGTCCAATGTACAATGTAGTTTGGTGATCATGTGGACACACGCACGCCAAACCTCAACGTGACATTGTGTCAGCATCACAATTGTGTGCACTCTGCAGAAGACGTGGCAAAGCTGGTGAGGGTTTTATAAGTATCTGCCCTTTGGATAAAACCACAACAGATGCACTGCTGGCAGCTGAGCATGTGACTGCTGCTGCTGCTGCTGCAGCTGCTGCTCACCTCCATGCACCAGCATAGTGCCTGCATGCAGTACGTTGCACAAGAACGTGTTCGTCAGATGTGTACAAGGCGTATAAGGGAAGTCGGCTGAATGCATGTCAACCGGTGTGTGAGCCAGGGGAAATTACTAAGATGCTTGCTATCTGTGGCGGATTTTGAAACATCCGAAACAATCTACATGTGATCAAGATCCAAGGGTGGGTATGGTTGAACAGTGGCGCCTCACCAACACGTGCTGGGTATCTTCCAGTCAACAACGCTGCCCTAGACTGGGCGCATTGAGGCGTGACATAGAAGCTGCACAACAACAGCAGCAGCAGCAGCAGCGCAAGGTGGAACATGGGACTGCATGGCCTGGCAGCATTTCAGAATGGCTGCTGTGCTGGCACATTTTGAGGTATGGCGCTACCGTCCTGCTTGTCTTTCCCATCTGCTGCCTGTCAAACTGTTGCCGCCCTATGCTGTACCGATCTGTGGCCTGAGTCTTGATATCTTGTGACTGGTTTGTGCAGCATGCATGCTTGCAGCAAGTGTGCCATCATATTAACATGTATGTTATCAGCAGTCAGCGTAAAATGCAACAGAGGTTCCACAGCGCTCACTTGTCGAATAGGGTGCCGTTCTGGATGAACCTGCAAATGCAACACAACCGCTGCACTTTGGAATCAGCACAGTTCAGCAAGCCATCGAGCTAGCCGTGGGCGGCTGTGCTTTGCACTGGACTAATATGTAGTGCCAGTGGCATGTGCTGTTGGGTGATTCAGCAATGCACACGTCTGCTGCTGCTGCCTTAGGTGCTTTTAGATCGTATTCTGCATTGTCAACCACAAAGACCTGCTGGCGCTTTTTGAATGATTGCACCTATCCGCCTTCTCCGCATCCTGTTTGCTGGTGCTTCAAGCACGGGAATGGCTGCTGCTGCGCTTGCTGCTGCTCCTGCTACTGCTGCTGCTGCTGCTGTGTTGACCTTGGCAGGACTGTGCCCGGCTACTGCTGCTGCTGCTGTATTGAACGTGACAGGACTGTGCCCGGCTACTGGTGCTGCTGCTGCTGCTGTGATGAACTTGGCTGGACTGTGCCCGGCTACTGCTGCTGCTGCTGCTGCTGTGATCACCTTCGCTGGATTGTGCCCGACTGCGCCGCTGCACTGCTGCTGCCTCACCACCTGCCCTGCAGTACCCACCTGTCAAGGTTTGGTGTGTTGACGTATCTTGGGTTGTGCATTCCAATGTCATCCCAACCCTGATCATCTGCAGCAACAAAGCAGCACACTGATATGATTTTTTATGAAACATCAACCAATCCACGGCATGGTAGGTTCACCTTGGCACCTTCATGCAAGTTGTAAAATAGGAGTCTCTGACACGCACTGTTTTCAGCCAAGATGATGCTGTATGCCTTCCATTACAGCGGTGGCTCCTGAGCTGCCAGCTCAGGCCCCGCAGTCCGCTGCTGCTGCTGCAGCACCTGACACTGAGTGCTTCTGTGCAGCAGCTACTGTCTATCTTTGCTCCCACCTGACAGAATGACGATGAAATTTGGCTTTGAGTCAGATTGCAATGCAGGCTTCATTACACCCCGAGGTGTTGCAAGCTTGACAGCTGTAAGGCAGGTCCAATCGCAGCAGCAGCAACAGCAGCAGCAACAGCAGAGGCAGCAAACAGAAAGTTAAGGTGAAATGCTACGCTGCTACATGCTGATAGTTGCTGCGCATGCGTCAAGAATTGCGCGTGCACAAGATTGCCAGCAGCATGAAGTGCATCCATCCAGTCTGTGACCTGGTGACCTGGACGCACGCTGCTGGCAGTGCTAGCGCACAATGATTCCAGCCAACACCATGCGCAGTTGATGTCCATGCTGATCCATGGACTTTGAAGCGTGCATTTGGGTGCTTGGACTAAACACGTAACATTCAAAGATTTGGGTACTGTTGTGGGCAGTGCCGCAAACCGCTTACCAGAAGGTCGGCACGCATTCTTAGCAGCAAATGTTTCCGCATCTATGTACGGCTGAAAGACGATTTCAGCACTGCCGTCGGTTGCTCCAGAGCTGCCAGTGCTGTTGCTGGGAGCTGCGGCCCCCCCGCTGCTGCTGTTGCTGCTGCTGCTGCCGCCTGTGCTGCTGTTGTCCATGGCGCTGTCACTGCTGCTTTGTGCGTCATCGGTGCTTCGTGACCTCATAGAAGGCCGAGAATGTCGTCTAGGGGCTCCTGCAAGACAAGAACACGCTGCATGTATCGCGATGCTGCTGTGACCGAAACAGCACTACAATGCTTCTGCTGCACACTGCGTGACCTGGCTGACGAGCGGCCGCGCGCTGCTAAATCAATTCTATTCCGTCTGTACGGGACCACGATGCCAGCGTGTCCGATGCCTGTAAACTGTCTGATCCCACGTTTCTGTTGGGATCGGAAACAGAATAGTGCACAAACCCGGCCTTGCAGCCCACCTGCAACCTCCAAAGCAGCTAGCATCGCGAAGAGCACAACCATAGCTATTTTGAACCGAGCCATTGCTACCAAGCTGTGCTTTCAGAGTGCTTCCTCACTCTCTTCCTGTGCGCGCCAAACACAGGCGCGCTGTTACACAACCGAATGCAAGATGCTGCCGAAACGCATGCACCACTAGAAGTGAATGAATTCCTACCCAGTTCAAGGCTGACGCACTCGCTGTAACACGGACCAGGACCGATACCGTCTAGGTCAGGATAACGAGGTCATGACACCTCTCGTAGGTCAGACCTATCTTGACCTAGGTCTTCTCAGGCTGCCCAGATCTTTCAATATCGACCTGCTGCACCTACTGCAGCTCCGCAAAACAGATCAAGGGCAATATTTCCTACGTGTTTGAGGCCCCTGCTGCCACCCAAGCGCATCGTGTGCCACCCTACAAGGGGCAGGCCCGGCCAGGCTGTAGCCAGCTAGCTGGTGACAGCAACGAAAGCCGCACGACTGGTATTAAGTTGCGTAAAAGAGCTGTGAAAAAACGTTTGCGACGGTTCAAGTCACGAGATGCCTGCTGACCTGCCAGCAAGTGAGGGTTGCACATGACAGGTAACACCTCAAGTAACTGGTACCCGCTGTATTGCGGCAATACTATTGCCCATTCAGTAAACACTCCGCTGCAGAACTCTGCAAACATATTTTGCAACATTCATTCGGCTGCAGACATGTTGTTTGCTGCGTTCATGCGCACATCGGGAGAATCTCGAGTCAACATGAGTTAGTTGCCCGCTATGCAGCTGTCTGATAGGCTACACGGGCTTGCCAGCCCCGCAGTTTGCCCACAACGATCGTCTAGATGGAATTTTGAGCGCCAATGGCGTCTTACAGCCTCCAATGTGCCCAAGGCCTATGGGCGCAGTAAATGGGGCACATTTGCTGCAGGACAAGCTCAACCCACAGCCTGCTCAGCCCTCAGCAGCGCAGCAGCGTGGAATAGATGGCGAGGAGAAAGCAGTGCAGGCTTTTTTGCGGTCGAAAATGGCCTCTGACCTGGCCATCACCGACTGCATTGAGGTTGGGCTGCTGGTGCACCCCCAGCATCCCTGGTTGGCAGCATCACCAGACCGTGTGCTCAGCCTTGGAGATGGCAGAACAGCCCTGCTGGAGGTCAAGTGCTACAGCCAGCACCCTGGTGATTTTCTACCTCACGATGTGTGGCTTCAGGTGCGCAATCTGTAGCCCTTAGTGATGCTGTCATGCAGCTGGCTGGTGAAGTGCTGGTGCTAGGCAACCGGAATGGTGCAGTATAGGGGCCTGCTGCTCATGGCATTTCGTTGATCCCAAGCTCAACATGCTATTCACCCCTGCTGTTGCGAATTGCCCTGCAGGTGCAGGCTCAGCTGGGTGTGGCTGACGCATATGGGTTGTTTGACACCACCGGGGCTGTCAGCACAGAGCCAACAGCATACATATGCATCGTCAACAACAGAGATTACAAGCCGTTTGGGACTTGGGCAGTGACTTGGGCAGTGACGCTTTATCGCGATCACTTTGAGCACCTCACAGGCAGGCTGTCAGTTATGTTCAATCGCTGCATGAAGGCAGATCTGCAGGCTGCAGCCAAGCGGCTGCCACACAGTGAGCAGCAGCAGCTGCAATGGCTCCTCCAGCCTGAGCAGCAGCGGCAAGCACAACAGCTGGAGGGGCAACAGCCGCCTTTGCAGCAGCAGCAGCACGGCGGATTGCCTGCAATCCCCAGCAGGCAGCAGCAGCAGCAGCAGCAAGGTGAACTGCCTGCAACCCCCAGCAGGCAGCAGCAGCAGCAAGGCGGACTGCCTGCAACCCCCAGCAGGCAGCAGCAAGCAGGTGGTTCTGTGGCGCTGGTGTCTCCCGCACTGAGACCAGGCAAGGCGGTCGTGTCCCAGCACAAGCCCGGGTCAGTAGGCGTGCTACGCAGGCTGCGGGATGATGGCGCGCGTGCTGATGTGGCCTGGCCCAATCAGCAGCGAGCCAAACCAGTCGCAGTTGCTTCCCTGGCAGTGCGACCCCTGCCAGCCAAAGTACCTCTAGTAGCCCCTACAGCAGCTGGGCAGCGGGTGGTGGGCTGCTATGGCAGCTCGGTGCGGCAGCAGGGCACTGTCAGCAAGCTCAATGGTGTCCGCTGCAGTGTCGATTGGGATGGCGGGCACAGCAGTTGTGTGGAGATTGCACACGTGCATGCACTGGATGCTGATGCAACAGGCGCTGTGGGTGCAGAGCAGGTGCGATTACTGTCAGTGCATCTGTGCTTTCCTTGTGGTGAGTGCTAACATGCGCATGTGCATGCCGTGCAAATCATCCGCCTGTCAACTCTGTCAAATCCTGCTGCATGCCTTGCTGTGTACGCACTGTGCTACAGCATCAGGCTGACTGCCAGCTGCTCTCTCTGTGTTGTCTTGTTGTTGCCAGGGGGTTGTGAGGCTGCCAGAGGTGCCCATGCAGACACCTGAGGACTATGCAAAGTGGCGTGTCGCTACGAAGGTATGAGCCACCACTGTTCTAGCATGTTTGTGCAACGTTTGTTCATGTGCTGCTGCGGAGGTAATTGCATGGATCGTACACCTGTCTCTGATCAGCGAGCATGTGACATCAAGGTATTTGGCTCCATCATAATCAGCTGCTGCTGTTGCTGTTGCCATCGTTGCTGTTGTTACCCCTGATGCTGCATCAGATACAAATCAGGTGGATCTTGTGCAAGAGCGGCCTTACAGCAACTCAGACCAGCAGGACCTGTTAGAGACCATATGCAGCACCAGCAGCAGCGTGCAAGCAGCTCAGCAGGCTGCAGCAGGCAGCAGTCCAGGCAGTGCAGCAAGCACGCCCAGCAGTACTGCAGAAGCCAGCAGCATTCAGAAAAATATCAGCATGGGGTTGAGCAGCGCTGCAGGACGCAAAGTCGTTAGCTTTACCTACTCCTGCTGGCGTGGTGAGGCGTGTCTGTCGCTCAGGCCATGCTACGAGGTGCCTGTCGCATCGGCAAAGGTGGGCTGCAGGTTCCGCCTGCGCGTGGAGGTGTGGCAGTACCCTGACAGGCTTGTGCTGCAGCCCATTGAGCGCAGCCCCCACACTGGCCATGTGCTGGGCTCACATGAGGATGCAGTGCTGCTGCGGCCCAGTGGTGAGCTGCTGGCTGAAGCCAAACGGCTGCTGCTGCTTGGCAAAACGCCTTATATGGTGTACGCAATGCCGCTGAACAATTGCAACCAGCAGCATGAGGGCCGTAGCAACAGTGGTGGCAGCAGCGGCGCAGGCCCAGGCAGCAGCAGCAGTGATGGCAGCAGCGGCGCAGGCCCAGGCAGCAGCAGCAGTGATGGCAGCAGCAGCAGCAGCAGCGCAGGCCCAGGCAGCAGCAGCAGAGGCAGCACCTTCCCCTCTGCATTCACTAGTCTGCGTGGCCGTCTGTCACTCACAGCCATCAAGAACGTGCAGAAGCAGATTGCACAGGAGTTCATGATAGCTGAGAGCGACGTGCAAGCAGTTGAGCAGCTGGTAAGCCACTTGCAGCAGCAGGGGCCAGACAGCCCAGTGTTGTTCTACCAGCCACAGCAGGTGGATGCAGAGGACAACATCACCCAGCACCTGATGATCGTGCTGTCCAGTCCCTTTGGCTTAGCCATGCCGGATGCCTTTGGCGCTGGTGATGATCGCATGGTGCTGCTGGACGCCACAGGCGGCACCAACCAGTACGGCTACATGCTGCACTCGCTGCTGGTGGTGGATGAGTGGATGGAGGGCGTGCCTGCAGCCTTCCTGATCACATCTGATCAGGAGGCAGCAGCCGTGGAGAAGTTCCTGCAGGTGAGTTGCAGCACATCATAATGATTGTGTGCAGCCAGCTGTCTTTACACACTGTGGCAGGCTGTAGTGGTTTGATCAGCTGGACATTTCTGTATTTGCTGCTCAGTCTGCAGACAGCAGCTGTTTGATAGTGCGCAAAAGTTGACTCCCAAGATCCAGTGGTCGGCGCAGTGCTGTTGGCTGCCTTATGCTGTACTCATGGTCCCCCTGTTGTCTGCCTTGCTTCCTTGCCACTGCTCAGGTGGTGCAGGGGAAGCTCACCCGGCAGTTCAAGTACTGCATGATTGACAAGTCAAAGACGGAGATCGCAGCTCTGCAGGCCATTGGCATCACCTACCTGCTGTGCCTGTTCCACAAGCTGCAAGACTGGGAGCGCTTCCTCAAGAGCAGCGATGCCAGCGTGAATGATGAGATCGACCGGCACACCCTGCTGAGCTGGCTCAGGCCAAAGACCGCGAGTGGTTCAACGACAAGGAGGCCGCCTTCAAGCAATGGTGAGTCATATTCAGCTCGCATGTGGCCACTGCAAACATGCATGAGGCTGGTGTGTCCGTGTGTGTGAAATCATTGTTGCTGGGCAGCTGTTGTGGCCAGCACACTGCACTAGCTGCACATTGGCATACACATAAGCGTCTTTGTTTTACTGGCAGCACATCCTTTTTTAATAGCAAGCATTGCTTGTGTTGTGTCACCCTGCATGTCGTTCTGCACAGGTGTCAGAGCAAAGGCTACACAGCAGTCGCTGACCACTACACTGCCAACTGGCAGCAGTGCGCTCAGCACTGGGCATTCTTCGGCAGGCGGGCTCTGTGGGCTCTGGGCATCGACACCAACAACCACCTGGAGCGGTGGTCTGGCGTGCTCAAGAACACCATCCTGCAGCGCAAGAAGCTCCCACGCTTGGCGCTTCTGATTGCTGAACTGCTGGAGAATGTCATGGCTGTCAGCATCAGCCAGCGGCTGATGAAGTTGGCAGACCTGCAACCATCAGGTATGAGCCCTAGCATGCTTGTGCTAAGGCCCCTGTTAGCTGCTGCTGTCATGATTTGCTATTCTCAACTATTGATATTGCGCTCACCTGTACGCTGCTGGCTAAATGAAGTGTAGCTAATCCAGACGCACGTGTGCATAACCATGCATAACATGCCGACTGGTGGTTCTGCAGGTTTGCTGCGTTCACCCGTGACTTAGTGCTCAATGTGCTGCCACATGCACTCATATGCATGCTGCTGCTGCTGCTGCTGTTGCTGATACAGCTGCGCGAGCAGCGCTGAACCGGCACAACCGCCACGTGGAGCACATCGTGTCCCAGCAACTGCTGCACTTTGATGAGAGCCACACCTTCTCATGCCTCAGTGTCAGCTATGGTGCAGAGGGTGTGGTGTACAGCGGCGGCCTGGGGGAGCTGTCCTGCTCCTGTCCTTATGAAGGGGTGTGCAAGCACCTGCAGGCTGCAGCCCAGATGAGGCCCTTCATGCATGGCGTGCGCATGGAGGCAGCACAGTACATAGCAGAGAAACAAGCCGTGCAGCTGCACGATGCAGCACGAGGAGTGGCCGTGTACACGTAAGTGGCAGTGATGGCAGCTGACTCGCGGTGAACAGAGCAGTGCCTCATGATAGCAGTGTGCATGCCTGCCTTGCCTTCCAAAGGTGTATCTCAGGCCTTACACATGCAACAGATGGCTTGACACGTGGTACCAGCAGCCATGTTTACACTTCCTCAATGACAAACATGCTATCTCCTTGTGTTGCTGCCTGCCACGCTGCAGGAGCGCCTGGGGCCTTGACACAGGTTACAAGAAGACACTGGCCATGAACATATACGACGGCTACTGCGAGTGCCTGGACTAGGCTGCCAA
>CADDIJ020001313.1:0-14638 GCA_902809745.2 Tetradesmus lagerheimii | reverse complement strand
TCACTAACTTCGACCAAAGCGCTCGACGCTTTGCGCTCCCGTGTTATGCTTTGTAGATGGGGTTGAAATGATCGGCTGAACACGGCAGCTACTCATGATGATCACTTGGACGCCATTGTGTTTGACATCGACGGCCACAAGCTTCTTAAAATCGCATGGGTCTATGATGATCATCATGTGATGATCTGGAGGTCGTCCTCACTTGCTGCGCGTGTTGCCTCTCATGAGAACGATGACCTAGACACAGTTTGTGAGGAGGTGTGGGGCGAGATCAAGAAGGCAACACGCGCAGCAAGTGAGGACGACCTCCAGATCATCACAGCCAAGGGGGCGATACGCCTGCGCAGATGCCTGCAGAAGGCGCTGCAGGGCAACGCAACAGTAGTTTCCACAGTAGACGATAGGCAGCTGATGCTCAAGGTGGAGGTGCTAGGCAAGGTGGCAGGCAACGGGAGGGCCACAGGTAAAGCAGCTGGATGTGCAGGCAGGATGCCTGAGGCAGCTGCACCACTTACCCAAGCTCAACGCCCCAAGCAGCAGCACAGTGCCACGCACATCCATGTTCATATGTCACCTAAGTTGGTGCTATGCACTGCAGGTGCCAGCAGGGCCAGGAGCACAGGCAGGAGTATGGCCAGGCATGCCAGCAGCAGCAGCGCAGCAGCAATGTCAACAGCAGCAGCAGCAGCAGCAGCACCAGGAGCCGCAGAAACACCAGCGGCTGAGGACAAGTCAAGCAAGCTGCTTTCAAGAGTGTTTGTCATGTGGCCGAAGCACACACAGACTGTGCTGGTACGAACATGCACATACACTGCTCTGGATATGGCACACTATGTTCGGTCACAGAAAAGTTAGAGCAAATGCATATGCGCGTGCTTCCCAGCTCAAAGCGCGCATGCTGCAGCACTCAGCAGCTTCAAGCAACAGCACCTGCAAACAACAGCAACTGCAAGAGCTGTGTCGTTGTTGCGCTTCACCTTGCGCAGTATGCTGCTTTTGCCCGCAGCAATTATGCACTGTATGCATACGTGCAGTGACGCTGTGTTGTGCGTGTGCAGGCGTTCAAGACCACAAGCGACGGCAACCTAGATCTGGACGACATGGGCAACCCCAAGGTGGACCACAAGAACAGCTGCTACAAGGGGCAGTGCATCAAGGTTTCCGATAAGGACCTGGTGTGGGAGCCGCTGCGCCTGGCCATTGTCCAGGTGATGGAGGACGTGTTCGGCGTGAGCACCCAAGATGCTGCAGAGAAGATCAGAAAGTGAGTGGCAGCATGCTTTCCAGAGGAAGGCCATTGTGTTACAGTTGTCCTTCTATAGCTTTGCAGCTCTTGCATCAGTCAAAGTCTTGTGATCAGATGCACAAGTGCACCAGAGAGCAAGCAGGGACAGTTGCTGACTTAGAGGCTGCGACCGTTTTTGTAGCCGATGACCACACAACGTTGCACTTGAGAACTCGAAATCACCAAGAAAAAATGTTGGATGCTACAGTTGCTGCCACCTCCCTTGCTGCCGCAGGAAAGCCTCCCAGCAGGCCAAGACCATTGAGCACGCCCATGCAGCGGCTGATGCTGCCAAGACAGCAGCTATTGCGGAGATGTTGAGGGCAGCAGAACATGGCAGCATGGGCGCAGAGGCAGCAGACGAGATCAGCGAAGCAGTGGAGGCAGCAGTGGCTGCTGCAGTGCCAGCCACCGTCACAAAGCGCAAAGATCTCGCGGCAGCTGAAGCAGCAGCAGATGCCTGGAAAGAGAGCTTCTGGGAGCTGTACGAGCGACGGCACGAGCAGCCTGCGCCACTGCCAGAGCAGCTGCTGCCGTTCGCAAAGCTCGCGGACAAGGCAGCTGAGCGGCGCGCAGCGACAGCACAGGGTGTCACAGATGAGGAGTTCGCACGCGCCCTGGGCGAGACTGCAGAGCTGGCCAGCCAACAGCCTGCACCTGGCAGCCTGGTCGCCCGCTGGTTCCCAGATCAGGTGAAATGACAAACACATTGTCAAGACAGCAGCATTTTGGAAGTGTCTTTAGCTCTGTGATGGTGAAGTGCTTTCGTAATAGCATCTGCTGGTGTATGAAGTGCAAGTGCTGGTTGGCCAGATGCACTGAAAGTATTTCAAATATCAACCATAATCAGGGCACATAAGCGTATCGTGCTCTACCTCATGTATGATCTATCTTGCTGCACCGCTGCAGGCTCCGGGCGGCGCTGCAGATGTCCCAAGGCACAGCGCTGGAGCAGCAACAGCAGGGCACGAAAAGGTGGGCTACACAGTTGTGCAGAGTCATGCAAGGCAGCATGGGTGGTGTGTGCCAAAGGCGCCACACATTCAACATTGCTCTGACAGCAGCAACAGCGGCAACAGCGAAAGCAGCTACCAAACATGCTTGATGCTATTGTTTCTTGTGTGAGATGTGTCTGGCTGATACCGGCAGCAAGATATAATCTGCAACAGCGCAAGCTTAAGGCTCAGCAAGCTTATTGACTGTTGATGTGCACAGCTGCTGAGCTTGCTCTTCTGCTTGTGTTTTTGTCTGCATGTGGCACGCGTTCAATTTTTGCTGTGTACCTACAGACAGCAGACACAGCTGCTGGCGGCACCGCAGGAGCGGAGCAGCACCGGGTGAGTGACACCACCCTTCTGCTGCAGTGACGGCCTATGCAATGATACATCTTCCTGCAGACTGCAGCAGCACAATCACAACTGCAATTGTGTATTTCGACAGGCGGTAAGAAGTGGTGTTTTTTTTGGTTGGAACCAGCATGGATGTTGGGGGGCATTAGTACAGCAACAGTGCAGAATGCAGCAACAACATCATCAGCTGCTGTGCAATCCATATGAAAACTTCAGAAAAATGCTGATGCTTCATTAGCAGTCGTTTGTTTTGTTGTTACCACACCAATGCAGGCACCCTCAGAGTCCGGAGATGGCTCCGCAGGCAGCACTGGAGCAACAGGAGAGCGGCAGGTGGGTGACAGCACGGTTATTGCAGGGGTTGTGAGACTGATGTGGGACAGGGACGGCATATACAATGCCGTAAAGTTCATGACCACTGGTTATTTGTCTGCGCAGCAAAGCCTTGAAGGCAAGCACTCGCATACAGTCATTTATGTCTGTTTTCATGTGTTTGTGATTTAAACTTGTGCCGCAAATGATTCCCTGCTGCAGGCACCTGGCAACCGCGCGCCCAGCGCAGCAGCTCAGCAGCGCCAGCCTGGCTGTCAGGCGAGCATGGATGGCAGCATGCAGTGCTCAGGCGGCGGCATGCCCTCGGCGCCAGGGGGGTTACGCCTGGCGAGGCGCAACTGGCAGGCAGGCTCAGCATTGCTAGTGTTGGCGACGGCAGCATGGCTGTTCGGGGGGCACAGGAGGCAGATGGACAAGATAGCCCTTTAGATGCTGCGGTCGAGAACTGGTTGCGTCAGCAGCAGCAGCAGGAGCAGCAGCAGCAGGAGCAGCAGGAGCCAGAGCACTTGCAGCAGCAACAGCAGCAGCAGGAGCAGGAGCAGGAGCACTCCCAGCAGCAGCAGAGGCCGCAGCAGCAGGCTCCAGCAACGCAAACAGTCAGCGGTGCACCTCAGCAGCTGCTGCGCAGCGGCAATGTACAGTTGCCAGCGCAGCCGCAGCAGTTGAGCCAGCAGCAACGCCTGCAGGGGCAGCAGCAGCAGCATGATGAGACGCAGAGCCTCGACAGCGCTGTGGCTGCTGGGGTAGGCAGCCACGCCTCCAGCACAGCACACAGCACGCGTGCTGTGCATGACCAGCACCCACGGTCTGCAGCTGCACCTGCGGCAGCTAGTGCAGCTGGTGCTGGCAAGGGCTCACCTGGTGGTGCTGCTTGGAAGAACCTGAACAAGCTGCTAGGCGCGCATCACGTGCCTCCAGAGTTGGTGCAGGAGATTGGACTGGCCAGGGTGAGCTGTCTGGTGACACTTGATTCAGCATGATGCTTTTGAAATTTCAATTCTTTTCTTTCTCTGGTGTGCTGTCCAGGTTTCCTGTGAGTCTGCAGAGAGCACCGAAACAGGCGCAGTCACCTTTGTCTCTTCAACTTGAAATTCCCATACGGCGCATGCAGCTACATGGTGGTTTGGAACATATGACACTGCTCTGGTAAGTCATTGCGTCCTGACTGCAAAGGATAGGCGTGACAACAATCGATGGCAGCCAAATGACCACGCGTTGCATTATCAACACTGCACACTTACTGTTGCTGTACAGGTCCAAGTTTTACAAGGCGTCTCAGACAGACATGCATACACTGCCATCAGTGCTGCTGCAACTGTTGTCCCGCTGCACTTGCAGGAACACATGTCAAGTGCACAGCATTTTTTCATTGAGTCCCCCTGAGCAGCCTCTGACGTATGTGCATGCATCTGCTGTTGTAAATGCTGTTTGCAGAAAGGCGTGGTTTGAGCTATGCAGGCCGGAGACCGCCCAACCGTTGACCAGCTACGCAGGGATGCCACAAAGGGCTTGCTGGCTTTCCTGCCAACTGCAGCGAGCAAGGTAGCTGAAAAGCACGGCAAAGACCACGACGGGGACAAGGCTGAAGTGAAGCGCCTGAGGAGGAAGCGCAGGGCTGAAGCAGCAGGCAAGAAGGGTGCCGACAGCGGCGCAGGTGGGGCGGCAGGCGGCAGCAGGCAGCAGCGTCAGAAGCGGCAGCCGCCAAAGCGCAAGAAGCAGGAGTCTGAGGAGTCAGAAGAGGAGGCAGACAGCGACAGCAGCAGCAACAGCAGCAGGGACGAGGACGAGGCTGCAGGCAACAGCGATGACATGGATGATGATGCAGCAGCAGCAGCAGCAGCAGCAGCAACGAATGGCAGGAGCAGGAGGGCAGGGGCAGGTAGGAACCAGAGATTGGAAGAGTATGAGAGGTAGGGACAGGGCATGCTGAGGGAAGGCCCACCACGTTAACCTGTTGGTGTTGACGTGAGTGTGTATTTCATACAATGGTGTGAGCAGTGGTGTTCAGCGGTTGTGTCTTTTTGATAGCAGAAGATGCTGCTGAGCATCAAAGCACTGCATCAGCATTTGTCTTTGTGCATGATGCGTTTGCTGTTTGGTGTTTACAGTCGTGTCCTGCAAGCCTTCACATGCATGCACATTGTGCAGTGGCAGCAGGCAGTGGCCAGTCACCAGTGCCGAGGGCGACCACCATCGAGGTGTTCTTGACTGCAGCTTTACTGTGGCGTCGAGATACGCATATAGTGCTTTTTGTTTACAGCTCTTCTGGTGCTGTAACACGTGTCCAGTCGCACGTCCAGTGCTCGTCCAGTTTGACGTCCAGTCTGCCTCCTCGACGTCCAGTGCACAACTGGACGTGCTCACGTCCAGTCCCAACTTGACGAGCCACATGTCACGTCCAGTTGCATGATGTGCAACTGGACGTGCCTTGACTTGCATCTTGATTGTCTGGTGACTATAGTGTACCCCCTACGATGAACCATCCTTCAAATCCAAAAACAAAGTCATACTGCTGCCTCCTTGTAGGCTAGGGCTGAGACTAGATCTCCAAACGACAGGTCTCTCCTCTGCCCCTTGCTGCGCGTTGGCTCCAGCCCGCCCCCACTAGCTGTTTCCCGTGGCTACGCCACTCGCCAACTACATCGAAGACAGGTGCTTCTGCTCGCAAGTGTCGTGGTTGCATGTACAACACTGACAGGCAACCTGCTTCCAACTCACCAGCAACTTGTAGCTGCAGCTCACAGTATATTACACTTGCCAGGACACAAATGTTGATTTCCTCAAGCACAGTGTTCCAGCGCCGAGTGCGAAGCTCAAACCCCAACGCCCTGGAACACCTCATGGTACACAGCGTTCTTTGTGTACACCCCAGCTGCAATAGCCTCTGTTGCCGCACGGAATCCGGTTCCTGTTCGGTGTGGTGGTGGTTGCAGCAACCGCGGCAGCGATGGCCAGCAAGAGCACGCTGCACACTGCCCACCGCCTCATAAACAAAGGATGAGAATTCATCCTGACTTCAGACAACATTCCAGGCAGCCGTTTAGACGGTGTGCGTGGTGGTCACAACAGCAGCAATGGCACCAGCATGAAATGAACGCCGTGCGCGGCATTTTGCTGCTTGACAGACATGATGAAGCGATTCGAAACTTCGTGTGTGCCTCAGAGCCTGATAATGCGTGTTCTGATCTTTTCGAAGCTCCCCTGGGGTTTAACGGCCATCGCTGCCGATGGCCAGCAAGAGCACGCTGCACACTGCCCACCGCCTCATAAACAAAGGATTAGAATTCATCCTGACTTCAGACAACATTCTAGCCAGCCGTTTAGACGGTGTGCGTGGTGGTCACAGCAGCAGCAATGGCACCAGCATGAAATGAACGCCGTGCGCGGCATTTTGCTGCTTGACAGACATGATGAAGCGATTCGAAACTTCGTGTGTGCCTCAGAGCCTGATAATGCGTGTTCTGATCTTTTCGAAGCTCCCCTGGGGTTTAACGGCCATCGCTGCCGATGGCCAGCAAGAGCACGCTGCACACTGCCCACCGCCTCATAAACAAAGGATTAGAATTCATCCTGACTTCAGACAACATTCTAGCCAGCCGTTTAGACGGTGTGCGTGGTGGTCACAGCAGCAGCAATGGCACCAGCATGAAATGAACGCCGTGCGCGGCATTTTGCTGCTTGACAGACATGATGAAGCGATTCGAAAACTTCGTGTGTGCCTCAGAGCCTGATAATGCGTGTTCTGATCTTTTCGAAGCTCTTCTGGGGTTCAACGGCCAGGTCCTAAGCCAGGCTTCTGACGGACGGACGGTATTTCTTTATAGTAATGGACTAGTGGTTACCCGTGGCTCCGCCACTCGCATCTGGCACGGAAGACAGGCATGGAGGTGCATTGTGTTGTTCAGGTGTGTTACATAAGCAAAACGTGGCCAGCGGCTTGTTGCAGCATTTGACATTTGCAGCTACCGCAACCACTGCAGCTGCAGCATGATAGATTATAAATACATGCCAGAGCTCCAGGGCCGAGTTCCTCAAGCACACTGTTCCAGTGCCGAGTGTGAAGCTCAAACCCCGATGCCCTGGAACACCTCACAATACACAACATTCTTAGTGAACACACCAGCTGCAATAGCCGCAGTAGCTGCACGGAAGCCCCAACCACCAACACCTTGAGGGCACTCCAGATGCCAACCCGCGAGAAGGCAACATACAACTGACCATGCGAGAACACAGGGCGAGGCAGGTACACACCTGCTGCCTTGAGGGTCTGCCCCTGCGCCTTGTTGATTGTCATGGCATATGCAACACGCACTGGAAACTGGCGCCTGCACATATCAAAAGGCATAGCCTGTGCATCAGAGGGCTGCAGGTTCAGGCGTGGCAGCCACACCACGGCTGCTGTTGGCGCCGGCTGCCACGCTGTGCATCTGCGTTCTGCTGCCGGTTTTGCCGCTGTTGTTGATCACGCTGTGCACGGGCAAACAAATTCTGCACCCAATTGCGGCGAGGGGCGGGGTTTGCTGCAGGAGCTGCGCCACTGGCACCAACAGCTGCCACAACGACAGCAGCAGCACCGAGTAACACGCCTGCATTGCCTGCAGCAGCACCTGCGAAGCGGCACAGCAAACACAGTGCAGGACATTTACTTGGTCTGCCCAACCCCACAGGGATGCTAACGCACGCACACAGCTGCTTCGACGGCTGTCTGCAGCACTCTGCATTGCCATGCTGCCTACTGCGCAGGCAACTGAAGCCTTATGCAATGCGGCGCCAAAGCCCACTGCACTGCCCCACGATAGCCTACTGCAGTGCCAGATGCATGCTCACCTGTGCTGGGGTGGTCTGAGGTGGTGTACACTGCAGTGCCAGATGCCTGCTCACCTGTGCTGGGGTGGTCTGAGGTGGTGTTGCCCTGAAACTGCTGCTCCAGTTGCTGCACAAACTGGTGCCGCAAGCTCTCTTGCTGTGATGCTGTTTCTGCGCGTGCCACTGGTGGCTGCTGTGGCGGCAGCTGCGGCTGCACGGGTGGCTGTGCTGGCAGCAAATACCGCACCGAGTACTGCAGCGGTACGTCATACTCCTGTTCCAACTGAGCAAGCACATGCTGCAAGTGCTGCTGAGATGTCACCCGCAGCACGCGAGCTGGAAGAAGGACTGGCCGGTGCGGGTGCGCCTGCTCTGGCACTGTCACCTCTGCCAAGAACTGCGATGATGCAGTCGTGACTTGGGGCTGGACTGCTGCACCTGCCTGCTGGGCTGCTGGACGCGCTTGCTGGGCTGCTGCTGCCGCAGCAGCACGGGCTGCCGCCTGTTCCTGCAAGCGCCGCTGCATAACCTGCAATGCATTCTGGTAGGCAGACTGCACAGGCTGCGGTGCAGTGAGCATGCTGGCAATGAACTGTTGCTGCCGCTGCTGAACATTGGGTGGCAGCTGGCCCAATGGGTCCGTGGCAGCACCTGCAGGCAGGCAGGCAGGCAGGCAGGCAACATCATACATGAGTTGATGGAAGACATCAAGCTGAACATCAAACGTCAACAAATTGCTCTCATGGCAATTCCAACATGCCAGCATCGTTTGTTTTGCTTGCTGTGCTGCTGCTGCTGACGTACCTGGTGTGTGAGCTGCTGCTGGCTGAGCTCCATCTGTTGCAGGAGGACTGGCGAGTGGAGCTCCAATTGCAGCGGGGGAAACTCCCACTGCAACATCAACAATTGGCAGCAGGAATGGAAGCGTTTAGCGCAGCACACCTTGCCTCACAGTGACGATCACTGCTCTGCAGAAGTTCGAGAACACTGTGAAGACATCAGTGCCCGCACAACATTCATCCCAGCAAATCTCACCTTCCTCGTGTCGATCATCGCGATCTGCTTGCCTCGCAGCGTGCTGCTGCCGCTGCAGAGACGCCCTGCTGTTGGGTGTGGTGGTTGCTGCAGCCGTGGCAGTGATGGCCAGCAAGATCGCGCTGATCACTGCCCACCACCTCAAGTACAACGTGTATGCATCATTCGAGCACCAAAGTCGTTCAGCGCTGTGCTTGGTGGTTACAACTGCGACGCATTGCAGGAACAGCGCTGATCGCAAGGTGCTGCATGTCACAGGTATGCGGTTGAAAAACCAAAGCGATTCGCGACGCTGCACTGCTTGTATCAACCGAGTTCCGCACACGCCCTGGGGTTTAACGGCCAGGTCCTAAGCCAGGCTTCTGACGGACGGACTGACTGACTGACGGACGGTATTTCTTTTAAGTAATGGATGGATGGACTAGTGGTTACCCGTGGCTCCGCCACTCGCATCTGGCACGGAAGACAGGCATGGAGGTGCATTGTGTTGTTCAGGTGTGTTACATAAGCAAAACGTGGCCAGCGGCTTGTGACATTTGCAGCTACCGCAACCACTGCAGCTGCAGCATGATAGATTATAAATACATGCCAGAGCTCCAGGGCCGAGTTCCTCAAGCACGCTGTTCCAGTGCCGAGTGTGAAGCTCAAACCCCGATGCCCTGGAACACCTCACGATACACAACATTCATCATCATCATCATTCTTAGTGAACACACCAGCTGCAATAGCCGCAGTAGCTGCACGGAAGCCCCCAACCACCAACACCTTGAGGGCACTCCAGATGCCAACCCGCGAGAAGGCAACATACAACTGACCATGCGAGAACACAGGGCGAGGCAGGTACACACCTGCTGCCTTGAGGGGCTGCCCCTGCGCCTTGTTGATTGTCATGGCATATGCAACGCGCACTGGAAACTGGCGCCTGCACATATCAAAAGGCATAGCCTGTGCATCAGAGGGCTGCAGGTTCAGGCGTGGCAGCCACACCACGGCTGCTGTTGGCGCCGGCTGCCACGCTGTGCATCTGCGTTCTGCTGCCGGTTTTGCCGCTGTTGTTGATCACGCTGTGCACGGGCAAACAAATTCTGCACCCAATTGCGGCGAGGGGTGGGGTTTGCTGCAGGAGCTGCGCCACTGGCACCAACAGCTGCCACAACGACAGCAGCAGCACCGAGTAACATGCCTGCATTGCCTGCAGCAGCACCTGCGAAGCGGCACAGCAAACACAGTGCAGGACATTTACTTGGTCTGCCCAATCCCACAGGGATGCTAACGCACGCACACAGCTGCTTCGACGGCTGTCTGCAGCACTCTGCATTGCCATGCTGCCTACTGCGCAGGCAACTGAAGCCTTATGCAATGCGGCGCCAAAGCCCACTGCACTACCCCACGATAGCCTACTGCGGTGCCAGATGCCTGCTCACCTGTGCTGGGGTGGTCTGAGGTGGTGTACACTGCAGTGCCAGATGCCTGCTCACCTGTGCTGGGGTGGTCTGAGGTGGTGTTGCCCTGAAACTGCTGCTCCAGTTGCTGCACAAACTGGTGCCGCAAGCGCTCTTGCTGTGATGCTGTTTCGGCGCGTGCCACTGGTGGCTGCTGTGGCGGCAGCTGCGGCTGCACGGGTGGCTGTGCTGGCAGCAAATACCGCACCGAGTACTGCAGCGGTACGTCATACTCCTGTTCAAACTGAGCAAGCACATGCTGCAGGTGCTGCTGAGATGTCACCCGCAGCACGCGAGCTGGAAGAAGGACTGGCCGGTGCGGGTGCGCCTGCTCTGGCACTGTCACCTCTGCAAAGAACTGCGCTGATGCAGTCGTGACTTGGGGCTGGACTGCTGCACCTGCCTGCTGGGCTGCTGGACGCGCTTGCTGGGCTGCTGCTGCCGCAGCAGCACGGGCTGCCGCCTGTTCCTGCAAGCGCTGCTGCATAACCTGCAATGCATTCTGGTAGGCAGACTGCACAGGCTGCGGTGCAGTGAGCATGCTGGCAAGGAACTGTTGCTGCCGCTGCTGAACATTGGGTGGCAGCTGGCCCAATGGGTCCGTGGCAGCACCAGCAGGCAGGCAGGCAGGCAGGCAGGCAACATCATACATGAGTTGATGGAAGACATCAAGCTGAACATCAAACGTCCACAAATTGCTCTCATGGCAATTCCAACATGCCAGCATCGTTTGTTTTGCTTGCTGTGCTGCTGCTGCTGACGTTCCTGGTGTGTGAGCTGCTGCTGGCTGAGCTCCATCTGTTGCAGGAGGACTGGCGAGTGGAGCTCCAATTGCAGCGGGGGAAACTCCCACTGCAACATCAACAATTGTCAGCAGGAATGGAAGCGTTTAGCGCAGCACACCTTGCCTCACAGTGACGATCACTGCTCTGCAAAAGTTCGAGAACACTGTGAAGACATCAGTGCCCGCACAACATTCATCCCAGCAAATCTCACCTTCCTCGCGTCGATCATCGCGATCTGCTTGCCTCGCAGCGTGCTGCTGCCGCTGCAGAGACGCCCTGCTGTTGGGTGTGGTGGTTGCTGCAGCCGTGGCAGTGATGGCCAGCAAGATCACGCTGATCACTGCCCACCACCTCAATTACAACGTGTATGCATCATTCGAGCACCAAAGTCGTTCAGCGCTGTGCTTGGTGGTTACAACTGCGACGCATTGCAGGAACAGCGCTGATCGCAAGGTGCTGCATGTCACAGGTATGCGGTTGAAAAACCTAAGCGATTCGCGACGCTGCACTGCTTGTATCCACCGAGTTCCGCACACGCCCTGGGGTTCAAGGGCCAGGTCCTAAGCCAGGCTTCTGACGGACGGACGGACTGACTGACTGACGGACGGTATTTCTTTTTAGTAATGGACTAGTGGTTACCCGTGGCTCCGCCACTCGCATTGTGTTGTGCATTGTGTTGTTCAGGTGCATTGTGTTGTTCAGGTGTGTTTACATAAGCAAAACGTGGCCAGCGGCTTGTTGCAGCATGTGACATTTGCAGCTACCGCAACCACTGCAGCTGCAGCATGATAGATTATAAATACATGCCAGAGCTCCAGGGCAGAGTTCCTCAAGCACACTGTTCCAGTGCCGAGTGTGAAGCTCAAACCCCGATGCCCTGGAACACCTCACGATACACAACATTCTTAGTGAACACACCAGCTGCAATAGCCGCAGTAGCTGCACGGAAGCCCCCAACCACCAACACCTTGAGGGCACTCCAGATGCCAACCCGCGAGAAGGCAACATACAACTGACCGTGCGAGAACACAGGGCGAGGCAGGTACACACCTGCTGCCTTGAGGGTCTGCCCCTGTGAACACCGTCAGGCCGGGGTGCACACATCCTTGCTGTCATCAGATCATTCACTGCATCAACATCATCATTCAGAGGCGTAAGGATCGCACGCTCCACAATGTACTGCTGTCGTGAAGCATCACCGCTTTGGCTGTCAATCTCCCCATACACAGCATCTATCAATTCCTGCAAAGTGCCCTCTTGCTGCCCTCCGCCACACACGACCTCATCAGCCAGGCGTATGTAATCCTCGCCTACAGCAGCGCATGTGGGCTCGGTGCCCTCGCCCACGCGCTGCAGCCAATCTGCAAACTGCTGCTGCTTTGCCGCTGTTGTTGATCACGCTGTGCACGGGCAAACAAATTCTGCACCCAATTGCGGCGAGGGGCGAGGTTTGCTGCAGGAGCTGCGCCACTGGCACCAACAGCTGCCACAACGACAGCAGCAGCACCGAGTAACATGCCTGCATTGCCTGCTGGACGCGCTTGCTGGGCTGCTGCTGCCGCAGCAGCACGGGCTGCCGCCTGTTCCTGCAAGCGCCGCTGCATAACCTGCAATGCATTCTGGTAGGCAGACTGCACAGGCTGCGGTGCAGTGATCATGCTGGCAAGGAACTGTTGCTGCCGCTGCTGAACATTGGGTGGCAGCTGGCCCAATGGGTCCGTGGCAGCACCTGCAGGCAGGCAGGCAGGCAGGCAGGCAACATCATACATGAGTTGATGGAAGACATCAAGCTGAACATCAAACGTCCACAAATTGCTCTCATGGCAATTCCAACATACCAGCATCGTTTGTTTTGCTTGCTGTGCTGCTGCTGCTGACGTACCTGGTGTGTGAGCTGCTGCTGGCTGAGCTCCATCTGTTGCAGGAGGACTGGCGAGTGGAGCTCCAATTGCAGCGGGGAAACTCCCACTGCAACATCAACAATTGGCAGCAGGAATGGAAGCGTTTAGCGCAGCACACCTTGCCTCACAGTGACGATCACTGCTCTGCAAAGGTTCGAGAACACTGTGAAGACATCAGTGCCCGCACAACATTCATCCCAGCAAATCTCACCTTCCTCGTGTCGATCATCGCGATCTGCTTGCCTCGCAGCGTGCTGCTGCCGCTGCAGAGACGCCCTGCTGTTGGGTGTGGTGGTTGCAGCAGCCGTGGCAGTGATGGCCAGCAAGATCACGCTGATCACTGCCCACCACCTCAAGTACAACGTGTATGCATCATTCGAGCACCAAAGTCGTTCAGCGCTGTGCTTGGTGGTTACAACTGCGACGCATTGCAGGAACAGCGCTGATCACAAGGTGCTGCATGTCACAGGTATGCGGTTGAAAAACCTAAGCGATTCGCGACGCTGCACTGCTTGTATCCACCGAGTTCCGCACACGCCCTGGGGTTCAAGGGCCAGGTCCTAAGCGAGGCTTCTGACTGACTGACGGACTGACGGACTGACGGACGGACGGTATTTCTTTTAAGTAATGGACTAGTGGTTACCCGTGGCTCCGCCACTCGCATTGTGTTGTGCATTGTGTTGTTCAGGTGCATTGTGTTGTTCAGGTGTGTTACATAAGCAAAACGTGGCCAGCGGCTTGTTGCAGCATGTGACATTTGCAGCTACCGCAACCTCTGCAGCTGCAGCATGATAGATTATAAATACATGCCAGAGCTCCAGGGCCGAGTTCCTCAAGCACACTGTTCCAGTGCCGAGTGTGAAGCTCAAACCCCGATGCCCTGGAACACCTCACGATCCACAACATTCTTAGTGAACACACCAGCTGCAATAGCCGCAGTAGCTGCACGGAAGCCCCCAACCACCAACACCTTGAGGGCACTCCAGATGCCAACCCGCGAGAAGGCAACATACAGCTGACCATGCGAGAACACAGGGCGAGGCAGGTACACACCTGCTGCCTTGAGGGTCTGCCCCTGCGCCTTGTTGATTGTCATGGCATATGCAACGCGCACTGGAAACTGGCGCCTGCACATATCAAAAGGCATAGCCTGTGCATCAGAGGGCTGCAGGTTCAGGCGTGGCAGCCACACCACTCGGCCCTTTGCAGGGCCTGTGGCCACCTTGCCTGGATGAAGTTGTCCATGAGTTTCGTGACCACCATGCGTGTGCCATTCGCCAATCCTGCAGACATGTTGCGCAGCAGAATGATAGGGCACCCAACGTCCAAGCGCAGCTTGTGTGGCGGCAAGCCAGACATGCGCAGAGTGTTCAAAAACTCTGGTGGATACAGGTGACCTTGTTGCTCACCGCGCACCACTGAGTCAGCACTGCTGTACACACGGCTCTCAACCTGAACACCGTCAGGCCGGGGTGCACACATCCTTGCTGTCATCAGATCATTCACTGCATCAACGTCATCATTCAGAGGCGTAAGGATCGCACGCTCCACAATGTACTGCTGTCGTGCAGCATCACCGCTTTGGCTGTCAATCTCCCCATACACAGCATCTATCAATTCCTGCAAAGTGCCCTCTTGCTGCCCTCCGCCACACACGACCTCATCGGGCAGGCGTATGTAATCCTCGCCTACAGCAGCGCAT